>JBBPMF010000221.1:30069-42063 GCA_038090175.1 Austroboletus eburneus | reverse complement strand
GTTCTGGAATTCCGGAACCTTCGGAACCGCGGGAAGGTACTTCGGAAGCGTCGGAACCGCGGGAATCAGTTCCGGAACCTTCGGAACTGTGGATACTTGTAACAGATTATCTCTGACTCCCATCTCCCCGCTATCACTGATCGCCTCAAATCCCTTACTGCCGCTCGCAATGAGGCCCTTGCCGCTCATGAACTTGCCCGCCAAGTCATGGCCTCGCGAAACCACCGCTCCTTCTCCCCCTTCACCAAAGGATCCAAAGTCTGGCTAGAAGCCAGGAACCTGAAATGTTCCGTCATCAACCCAAAGTTTGCCCTGAAACGCGAAGGACCCTTTACCATTATCAAGGTCCTATCTCCCATCACGTATGAACTCCGCCTCCCACAATCGTGGAAAATCCACCCAGTATTCCACGCCTCCCTCCTCTCACCCTATCGCGAAAACCCTGTACACGGGCCGAACTACCCCTCTCTCCCACCTGACCTCATTGATGGACAAGAAGAGTATGAAATCGAGAAGATCGTACGACATCACGGACCTCCGTCTTCCCGTTCCTTTCTGATCCGATGGAAGGGATACTCAGCCGAAGAGGATTCCTGGGAACCTGAAAAGAACCTACGGAACTCCGTCTCCCTCCTCAACAACTATAAACGTCGTCACTCAATTTCCCCCATCTCCATCCAAACCACACCCTTTACCGTCATGTCCATCACCCTTTCTTCCCCCTCGCCTGCCCCCAGCGATGTCCCTTCCAACATCGCGGAACCTGGCTGGTCCTCGACCCTCCCTGAAGACGTCTCTCCCGAGACCAACGACTTACCAATCCCCGTCCCCCCTCCCTCCCTGATCCAACGTCTTCGCAATGACGCTGAAGGAATTCCATCTGCCTGGCCCGGCTTTAGCTGGACCTACCCCGAACCCCTCGTCCCCACTTCTCCCTCCATTCCTCTGGCCCAACGAATCTCCAATCGCCCCGCCCATCTCCCCCTGACTATCCCACCTGCGGCCCTACCCAACCACCCTATTCCCCTTGACGAGGAGATCGCCACGTCCATCGCCTCAGAACTCCGAGACTCTAGTCTCGCCATGGCCCTTGACGCCCACATGGAACCCCATTCCCCCTTTGCCCTCATGTACCGGCTCTTCCTTACCAACTCCCGAATCGCCGTCTCTGCTGCCACCCCCACCGCCTCCGCTGCCCAAGCGCTGGCCAATCTTCATATCCGTCGTCTTCATCAGACGCTTGAACATGACCTCCTCCAGCTCATGTACCAGCTGGATATGACCAGTTTCATCATCAACGTCGACCGATATCTCCACGAGCTCGCCATCACCGGAGCTCCCCACATCTCCACCCCCTTGGCATCTTCCGAGCCCCTCACTACCCAAGAAGTCGCCGTCTTAGAACGTGTCGACGACTATTGGACTGGACGTGACCAACTCTGGTCCCTTCCCCCAAACCACCCTCGTTATCACAAGGCTTGTTTTCAATGCCGACGCCTTGGACACCGTCGCCCCCAATGCCCCTTTTATCAATGTCCCACATGCCACCGCTCATCCCCGGGCCATCCCCAACGATCCTGCCCTATGCGCCCTTGCATCCCTCAGACCTTCGCGTCCTCTTCTTTGGACTCCTCTACCCAGCAGTCCCCCCATTCCTCGCGATCCTCCTCTTCTCGCCGAGGACGCCCTAACCCCTTAGGACAATGTCCCCCAGTCCGCATCCCTCGTCAGGTGCCCACCCCCCCTCCTTCTCCGCCGGCAGCGGAAGACTACGAATTCTTTGTCAGCGCTGAAGCTGATGACAATGAGACCGGTTCCTACCATGGTGATTATTAGGGATTTCGTCGCAGTCTCACCCATAGAACGGGGGTAATGTTACGATTTGTTGACCCCTTACCCTTTTTCCTTGACATTCATTCACCACTGTACACCAAAGGCCTTAAAGCCCCGGCATTCAAGTCCCGCTTGGACTCTCTTTTTTCTTAACCTTTTCTTCAAATACCGCTTACATATTTAGCATGACTCATCCACAGCTGTATTACCAATATCTCTCCGATGCCATCGCATCATTCCATAGTGACTTAGCTCTTCTTCGCAATTCCATTGCTTTCCATTGCTGACTCACCTTCTTCTTCGACCTACCCTTAACCATTTGGCTTGAGTATATAAAACCTCGGTACACCGCTGTAGTCCCTCATCCTAGACCTCCTACAATCTACCTTGTACCTTGGATTGTCTTCAGTCCCCCAGTCCTCGTCCTACTGTTGAGTGGACGCTCTCTTGAACTCCCTCGATCCACCGTTAGTCTTACGGTGCCCTAAGAACGTCTGCCAAGGAAGACCCTTGCCAGATCCCTCGACTCCATCTCCTCGACGGTCCTTAGAACCCCTTCGACCCCGTCCCCTCGACGATCCTTAGAACCCCCTCGATCCCGTCTCATTGACACACCCAGAATCTCTATCAAGGACGCCCCTTGTTAGACCCTTCAATTCCTGTCAGCAGTATAGCAATAGTAAGCCCTCGACCCCTTTTGTAGGCCACGCCCTGACTACGTCGAGCGTAACACACAACATGAAAATCCCCCTAGTGGAATTCATGAATTGTGGGAAAGAGTTCAGATGGAATGGGAAGAGATACCAGTTGAAGAGTGTCAGAAGTTGATTGAGAGTATGCCTAGGAGAGTTCAGGCAGTGTTGAAAGCAAAAGGAGGTTATATCAAGTATTAGAATACCCTTCTATTCAAAAGCTCAAAAACTCTTTCCATGTTATTGTTGTTTTATATTGCTTATATCTTGACAGTGTGTGAACCAAATCACATGACCTAGTGGGTGATTTTGTAGCCAAGAGTATGTACTATTTATAACTTTACCAAAGCTAAGTGAAATTCCCATGGTTTTTGGCAGTGCATGAAGTGCACTGCCATTAGAGTTAACATGGAAAGGGTTTTTGAGCTCACTGTATGTGCATATCCCATAGGACATGCAGGCCAACAAATTGGCCCCTAAATCTGAGCTTATAGTGTATTTGGGACCACATTCAGGCAATCAAAAAAAAACAATATGTTCATGAGGTCCCCCAACAATGTTGTTTTTACCTCACCTCATGCTATATATGATAAGACATTTTTCCCTAAATGCAAACATGCACCAGTGCATTCAACCCCTAATACAGAACATGCACCAGTTACTAATCTGGGGTAAGTCTAACTATTTCACTATTTTTGCTGTGCATTTTCATTAAATTGTCATATAAAGCATGTGGAGAAGGTGTAGCATGCATTTTCCTCTAGTAGCAGACCAACACTTCACACCACTTTGCCTTCACTAGAGGCTCTTCACAAATCATGGTCAAATCACAAAGAGGCTGAAAAATATCAAGACTTTGCCACTGCCATTGAAGCCAGTTTGACAAAGGTTTCAGAGTACTACAATCATACTGCACAATCAGATGCATACACAGTCGGCATGGGTATGTTCTTGCATAGCTCACTTCATTTTATTTAAATTTTTTTCCTGTTCAGTTCTTGATTCCATCCAGAAAATGAACTACATTGATGTTCATTGGGGCAAGAAATTGGTCAACAAGGTTACAAAACATCTCAAAATAATTGTATGTATTCTAATTTCATTACTTCTTACTGATTTTTTTAATCTAGCCAGTACAAGGAGCAGTACATTACTCTATATTGTGAAAATGACATACTTCAGCCAAGCCAGAAGGCATCAACCCAGCACAAGTGGCAGCTCAATTCTCTACTTGTCCCACTCTCTTCAGATGAGTCAGAGAATGAGGTGGAGACTGATTCTGCTTATGCAAGGCAGCCACATGACCCAAGCAAGCCATGGCTGCCAGGTTTTGAAGAATATCTTCAAGCACATGAATCAGTGGGCAACTTGACCATTGTTCAATGGTGGGAAATCAATTCAATTTGCTATCCAGTTTGGGCATCACTAGTGTGTGACTACTTGTCAATTATGGTGAGTTTGGTATCCTCTGAGTGTGCATTCTCATCTGCAGGCATTACAATTAGCAAGAGGCACAACTACCTCAAGGCAGACCTTGTTGAAGCAATGCAATGCATGAAATGCTCAACAAAGAAGCTCATTTTGCATTCAGATGATGAGCAGGATGCTGATGCTGGTCATGTACAAGAGGTTGAGGAGCATGATGACAACAGTGATGTGGAATTGGAGATCAATGATGTTGACGATGACTCACCTTATGTACCCTTTTCTGGTCTGTAGTAGTTACATTTGAAATGTGCCAAAGCCATGGCCTGAGCCAGGCCAAAGCTGTGAAGTCAGGCTTTCACAGCTCATGGCTTGGCCCTGAAATTAGCAGAGCCAAAGCCCACCCAAGCCAAGCCAGGCCAGAACAACACTATGTATGCAGCATGAGGCACTTCAGTGATCCATGAGTGCTTCACAAGGAGAGCAATGAGGCTTTGGCCTAACTTGATGGGCCATGCATGGAGCATAGAGGCAAGGCATTTGAAGGGCATGGGCCTGACTGACAGGTTTCCATTGTAGACAGAAAGTGGTCAGTGAGTGCATGGGAACCACTAACAAAGTGCTGCCAAGGATGGATAAGGAACATGGTTTTCACATTCCCATTGGCACATATTACATAGCTAATATAGATACCCACAACACATCCTTGATACGAAATCGACCTACAATTTACCTGATGGGTAATCCATTTTGCTTGATGCCTTTGCTCGACCACACGCCAACGAGAGTTCCGGGTGGCCCACAAGCCGCCGTTGGGCTGGTTCAGGTAGCGGCTGCCAATGTAAAAAGAGCGTGTTGATCGATATGCTGTGTTAGTCGATTGAATACAGCAATCAATACTGCGGGAGCTTGGTCAACGCGGGCATATGTGCCGTTGGTAAAAGTAAACGGGACATTTTGACCACGTACCAGGTCAGTCGAATCTTCAGTGAGTACCCGTGCTGTTCCTTGCCATCGTCCAACAAACGTACGCCCTTTCCCATGTTGTTTCGCGCATGCACCGTCACCTCAGTCCACTTATCCACATCCCTCTCGGTCAAGATCGCGGAGAACTCTCGGTCTCAGACTCGATTACTCGCAAACACAGGCGCGTCCGTAGGCGACACAAAGGCGTCTATGCAAACGGCGATCCGTGCGTGAGGCACTCGCGGGAGAGCGAAACCCTGCAAACGTGCTCGACGCGAAGGTTGACGAAATGCGCGAGAGCAGGATCAAAGAGCCGCGTAAACCAATTGATGGACGGATCTCGATGGTGCAACTGGGGCACCGCATTGGACAAGTGCATCACGCACCTTTACGGACTACTGTCGTGGATACGAGCCGGTACTAATCCGCCTCAGGGTTGAGGGGGATTACCTGTGACCAATATTGAAACAGATACTTCGCTTGTTCGCTTTAGCGATGGCATCCATAAATCAGGAGCAGTCTTGATCATACGGACGCCAGCAGAATCCTGGTTGACGTCGCCACTTATGATCCTCTGTCCGCCAGGTTCTCTGGGCGGTAAGCGAACTCAATGTATCCGAGCCGTGGGATGCCGTACGTGGACTCGAATCTTTGAAACTATTGGGGACGGAAGCAATAGGTGGCTGTAGGAATAGTCCCCCGACGTGGACGGAGCAACTTTGGGTAGAGCGATTTCTCCGTGTTGAATTTCCGTTGTCAGGAGGATTTGGCGGAACCCGACAGAGCATCACACTCGTCCCGCCGATATAGTATCATCCATCATATGTCCGTCTACCCTGGACTGAAGAACTCGTGAGCGGTGGGATGTCGTTGAGACGGACTGCTACCTTAGAATGTTACGATAATGTTGCTGGTCTGTCGTGCCCAAGGTAAAACATTTCCTACATGGCGTCGCGTTGGTCGAGTGCGGCGCTTGTAATAACAGACTAGACTCAGCTGGGCGTCCTAGATAACTCCACGGGACTCGTCGATATAAAGGTGCTTTCCTACGACTCGACTCGCGGGGAAGGAGACAGTTCAAGCTTCAAGGGTGAAGCACGCGAGGCCGTTGGGAGACATGGCGGTCGAGGAGAACGAGGAGCATGCACCGCCACTAGCTAACAACCCATAGAATTACGCAAGAGAGGTGAAGCTTGAACCGTCTGTCCCTCGCCAATCATGACGCTGACATTAGCGATATTGTTTGCATACCCTTCGAAAAGACCGTGCCATGCAGCGCATATATGTGCGACTGATCTTGGACGCTTACGTTCGAGCGAGAAAAAGGGGTAATCTTCGTGAATACGCCGGACAGACGTGCAGCTCGACGCAAAGCAGTAATACGATTTCGCGAATCTCGATGCTCGTCGGTACGGCCATTCTGAAGTGGGTCGGGGGTTAACGGGGTAAGTTTCCTCTCATTCTTAGAGTTACATACGATACTACCGGTTCCTTCGACGTGTACTTTCGGTACAAAAACTGTGGCGTTGATTGATACTCAATGCATGATACATTAGCTGCTCTTCGGGCCGGGATAGTACCGGTGGCGGGGCCAAAGAAGTTGCAGCGTGTACAAGCTGACGCACTTCAACCCGTCTACATCCGCTCGTACTTTCTCTGACTATGAGTACCGTAAATCAAGTGCAGATCACGAATCCAAACATGTACGTGCATCATTGATTTTGATTTCCCGCCAAGCGCACTCAAACTTCCACTCAAGGATCAAAACTGTCACCATCAAAGGTGCGATCCTCCATTTTTGATTCTCTGGTGGCTCATTTTCTCCTCAGATATTCAACTTCTCATTCAAATCAATCGCTCTTTTCTGGACAAGATCCGGAAGAACAATTATTTCATTCAATTTTCTGTGGGCGATGTCTCTCGGTCGACCAAAATTATAAAAGAGAAAAATAACTGTGTTTCTTGGGATCAAGTTTTTTATTTGTGTGTACACCCATTTTTTTTTCCTTCTACGCTAGAAAACTGATTCTCGTAGCGATGCGGACGATGGAGCCGATCTCGTTGCAACGGTGTATGAAAAACATGTCACGAGGAAAGATAAAGTCGTTGGTATGGTCAAGGATACCATTCCCGTGTTTTTGGAGAAGCTAGAAAATGGCGGTAAGGATGTATGTTGCTTACCGTCTCGCTCCTCTGACGCAATCTTTGACCTTAGTGGTCCAATTGCCTCTCGAAACGTGGGCTTCCGATGAGCCTGATCCTTCCTGGATTATGATCAAGTTCAAGCTTGAGGCTGAGTTCTCGGCGAGTCCATACGCCGGTGAACGTCAAGCTGCCAATGTTGTCAACACTGCGACAGAAACTACCGGCATAATCGATCTAATGCCACAAGGCGTCACCCACGTGGATTTGGCAATGACAACCGCTTCGAACATCCTTCCCGACGTGCAGCCGCTCGAGCAAACGAATACGTGGGAGGTTCTTTTACAGAGAATTGCCCGATTGAACGAGATTGTCGATTGTATCGCAGAGGTATGTGTTTGTTGGCGATATTTCATCCATTCTGTTCAAATGTCGCACAGATTCACCCATATGTCTCACTGGCTTGGTCTGTTTTATCATCTGCGGAAAAGGTATGTTTCTTCGTTCATGTTCTCGCTTACGTTTATTCCTTTTTTTTCGCGCAGGTGCTCGTAGATCGACAGGACAGGGATGGCCGAATCGTCCGCCTCGCAGGAAAAATGAGCGAGACGTTCGAATTTGTTCAGGATACTGCTCCTCTCAAGGTAGTCGAGGCGCACAACAAGACGATCATACTTGTACTCCAGCAGGTGACAGAGTGTGGTTATTTCATCGCCGAATATGCCAAACAGAAGAGCCTTTGTCAGTCGTCACTATCCCGAGACTTGTGACACACTGATGTCCATGTTTAGGGCTTCGCACGGCGAAACGATTATTGGATGATGCCGATAAGAAGATTACGGATTACGAAAGCAAGCTTCAGCAACTGAAAACCAGCCTTTTGGAAGGTGTTACACTACAGTCTGGGATCATCGTCTTTCGGATGATGAGCACCGTACAGAAGCTCGGTATGACTTGTCTCAAATTGCAATGATAAACTCACGAACACGGGTACAGCGACGGTAGAGACGATTAACCTCAACGATATACCATATGCTACTGGAGCTAGATACGTCTGGGAGAAGATGTGTCTACCCGGAACGCGCGAAGCCGTGATCAAAGATATTTGTGATATTCTGAACAATCCAGCCGATGATGCACCTAGGGCGTGTCTTCTTATCGGCGTCGCAGGGTCGGGCAAGTCAGCAATCGCTCACTCGGTTGCTCGATGGTTTGATGAGCAAAAGAGGCTGGGGTCATCGTACTGTTTCGCTCGCAGTGACCTTGCGAGGCGGAACCCTCAGAACGTTTTCAGTACGATCGCACGCGACCTTGCCGACCACAATCCTGAATTCAAGTCGGCGCTTTGGAGCGTCTTGAAGGATGATCGAGTGCTTCGGACATCGGTTTCACCCTCTGAGCAACTCGGGCAGCTCCTCGTTGCGCCTAGTAAAAAGGTCCATGTCATAGGGCCACTCATCATTGTCCTGGATGCGCTCGACGAGAGTGGTGAATGGGTCGATCGCCGCCAGTTTCTCCAGACGCTCTCTACTATCACGAAGTGTACCCTGCCAAGAAACATCCGGTTTCTGATAACGAGTCGGCCTGAAGAAGATATCCTCGATGCCCTCCCATCTAGTTCCGAGATTGTCCATAGATGGCTGGCGGATCTCCCTCCAGAGGAGATTGATAAAGATATAAGCAAGTTTATTACTCATTCCCTTCGCGGTTGCTCCTCGAAACTTGATATCAGGTGGCCAAACAACAAGTGGTGCGAGCTGCTTGTTGAGCATTCACAACAACTATTCCAGTGGGCATCTGCAGCGTGCAAGTTCATCAGAGGGGACGACACGCGTGGCGTTGACCCTCGTAAACGGCTTGAAAAGCTCTTACAAACTGTTCAAAGTGGTGACGGCTACTTGGATACGCTGTACCTTGGCATTCTCGATCACCTCTTCACTTCTGAAGATACCCAAGAGCAATTTCGAGGTGTGATGGCAATTGTACTTTCCCTCAAGGAGCCTCTTTCCATCAAATCCCTCAGGGCTGTCTTTGGTGATGACCTTGGGATTGATCACATCATCAAGCCACTCGGATCACTACTAGATGGTGTACAGAATGAAGAAAAGCCCATACGACCTCTTCACACCTCCTTTCGTGACTTTTTATTGAATACCAATCGGAGCAAAGGATTTTATATTGAAATCCAATCACACCATTCCCTTTCTCTTGGCTCTGCGCTACTTGGATGCATGCAAAAAATGCTTCGGTTCAACATCTGTGACCTCAAGGACTCTCGACAACTTAACTCTGAGATTCCTGATCTGGGACATTGCATTCAGAAAGCCATCCCTGACCAACTTGCCTATGCATGCCAATATTGGATGGACCACTTGCAACACACAGAATGCACTGCAGAGTTGCATCATGATGTGACCTCATTTTTCAGGGCTTTTTTCCCTTTCTGGCTGGAAGCTGTCAGCCTGCTGTCCCATTTCTCCCCTGGCACATATATCCTAGCTGCTTTACAGACCTGTTCCACTCTTGAAAAATGGACCAAAGTATGATTCAAGGAATATTTTATTATAAGTACTGACAATAATTTTAGGGCCATGAGAGTTTCACATTGGCATCAGAGGCCTATCAGTTTATTCAAGCATTTGCTCCTATTATTCAGGAATCCACTCCTCACCTTTATCTATCAGCTATGCCTCAAACACCCACTTCATCTCCACTTAGGCAACTATGGCATGCTCACTTGCAACATTATCCTTTGATAACCACAGGGAAGCCATCAAATTGGCCAGCAATTCTTTTAACCCTTTATGGGCACACAAGACCAGTTTCATCTGTGGTTTACTCACCTGATGGAAACTACATTGCCTCTGGCTCATATGACAAAACCATCAGGATATGGAATGTTGCTACTGGTCAGTGTGTGGCAGGCCCATTTCAGGGGCACACATATTCAGTCATATCTGTTGCATATTCACCTGATGGCAATCACATTGTCTCTGGCTCAGAAGACAATACCATCATGATTTGGAATGCTGTGACTGGTCAGTGTGTGGCAGGTCCATTCCAGGGTCATACAGATTCAGTTTGGTCTGTTGTCTATTCACCTGATGGTAGCCACATTGTCTCTGGTTCATGGGACAAAACCATTAGGATCTGGAATTCTATCACTGGTCAGTGTGTGGCAGGTCCATTCCAGGGGCACACAAAGTTAGTCTGGTCTGTTGCCTATTCACCTGATGGCAGCCATATTGTCTCTGGCTCAGAAGACAAAACCATTAGAATTTGGAATGCTGCTTCTGGTCAGTGTGTAGTAGATCCATTTCAGGGACACACATATCCAGTCTTGTCTGTTGCCTATTCACCTGATGGAAGCCACATTGTCTCTGGCTCAGAAGACAAAACCATCAGGATTTGGAATGCTACTACTGGTCAGTGTGTGGCAGGTCCATTCCAGGGGCATACAGATTCAGTCAAATCTGTTACATATTCACCTAATGGTAGCCACATTGTCTCTGGCTCTGGTGACTATACCATTAGAATTTGGAATCTACAACATTCTTATATCACTGAAGAAATGTTTATGCAAGAAGGCTGGGTCAAGTGCTCTTCTGGTGCTTTATTTTGTTGGATTCCTTCTTGGGGTAGAAGTGGGTCTCATCCTCCCTTTGGCACACTGAGCTTAGATAATTACTCTCATTACACTTTTGATTTTGATGATTTTTTCTATGGAGAGTCTTGGATATCTTGCTGGAATGAGTTTTGAATCTGTGGTGTGTTGCTTATACAGATTGACTTACATATAGTATGTATGTATGAAATTGATGTTTTCAATCCAATTAGAATCAAAAGTCATCAAGTTGGGTGTGGTAACAATAACAGAGAGATAAAAATCATACAACAGCTACAATAAAATATACATACCTACACATATGTACATGCATAGTTGACTATGTTTTATTCAGACTTGATTTAGGAAAGTTGATCTCCTTGGACATAGAATTAATGGGCATCCCTTCTACAGTATGTCCACTTGAAATTTGAATTTCTCTGATAGAACAAGCAGAATTACAGTATATATGTACCTACCTCCAAATGAGACAAACACTAATTTGCACAGATTGTGGTAATAAATCATTGATGTGTTGCTCTTTCAGTCCAACATACTAATGTCCAAGGAGTGAACTTAGGTAGTCAAAGCCAAATGTGAAGCCACATTTAAATTTGTAAACTCGAGGTATTGCACAATGGCCTTTTTCTCCATTCTCCCCTGAGATACATACATAATGGTTCGCAGAGAGTGACATACTCGTTTACATCCGGCCGAGCATATATCTCGAGCTGCCCCTGCCCTGCTCCCTCAACTAGGGGCTGATATTGCTAGTAGAGGAACCTACCCCCAATGGTCCTTATTGAGATAGTGAGAAAACGAAAGAGGGGATTTGTGCCACCTTTGGGAGGTTTGAATGGCCATACGTCGGTATGTATAATTCGCAACGTGAGGATGGAGCGTTGGTTAATTGAACACAGGAGTGTCATTGTCATTACCATGTAAGCATCGCCAAGGAGGCATATGGTCTGAATTACAAGTGGCACAGCATGTCCACGCTTTGGCCCTGTAACTGAGTACCCGGGTGGTTCCTTCCCATCGTTCAACAGACGTGACACCCGCCATTTCCCTTCACGTGTAGCGCATGTGCCGTCATCCCTGTCCCAGCACCTGTCCCCAGCTCGATCGAATCCACGAGACCGCATCTCTCCTCTTGGTCGGGGATCCCAGAGAACCCCCAGCCCCATGCATGAGCTCACACAAGGTTTCGGCGCAAACAGCGATCCGTCAGGTGCTCGTTGGAGGGGGGGGGGGGGGGGGGGGGGAAAACCGGCGCAACGGGCTGCGGAAGGGGGGCGGGGTGGCGGCGGGGGCACCCACGGCTCGCCCCCG
>JBBPMF010000221.1:14224-30059 GCA_038090175.1 Austroboletus eburneus | reverse complement strand
CCCGCGACCCCAGCACCCCCCCCCCCCCGCGTGGGCGGCCAGCGGGGGGGGGGGGGGGGGGGGGGGGGGGGGGGGGGGGGGGGGGGGGGGGGGGGGGGGGGGGGGAGTTAGAACCGCGCAAACGTGCTCGCAGAAGACGGCGTTAGTGCTGCCGAGCGACACAAGGCGTCGCGCACTGAGCAAGATGCAACGCGGACGGAAAAGATGATGGAGGTAGAGGGAACCCAGAGACGGGTGAGCGATGTCGTTTCGATTTGGTCCGAGATGCGCGACCGCTCCGACGCGGAGGAAGCAGGATACGGCGCTTTTGAGGGGGTTCTGCAGGGACGCTTCTAATGCTCCCTCTCCTACATATATACCCGGATGAGCTTTGGACTGCGCGCCGTCAGTGGCTGTTGGTATTATGGAACTCAGAAGGAGTTATTCGGCGTGGCATTCGCATTAGCCTGGCTACGCCGTCGGTCTGGACAAAGCAGATCGGGTCGCCCTGATGCTCAAGTAGCTTGTTGACGAGATGGTGTTACCTATCAAAGCGTTTAGACTAGCGTGAAACTGGGGGAAAATACCTCCGTTGGAATCAAGATCGTCTGAGAGTGGGTCCTGAGGACACCAATGCGCTCCAAAGTCGGGATCGGTAGGCCTTTGGGTCAGCTTACGTGGACGGGGATGGCATCAACGTACTGTACTGCCGTAGATGTGGTTGGGAAACGACCAACGTGGCTTCACTGAAGCTATACGACGACGGAAAATCCGGAAAATGCTGAAACGACTGCGTAAACACCTACAAGAGCGACGTTTCAAACTAAACAGACGTAAACGTACTTTTGACCGCGAGGATTCGACAATGTGGCCTAGATTAACGAACAAGTTAGCGACGTAGTAAGCGGACACCAAGCAGCATTGCTGGACATAACAAGAAATCAGTCAAATTTTATCAACGCTCGACCGACGACTCGGAGGACATGAAGCTTGAAGTGCCAAGTGCTTCGATGCATCTGTAACATACATTTAAGTACTCGCGTACGCCTGTCTAGTGTATGTCCAAAAATGCTTATCCTGTTCTCAACCTTTCCCACAAGAGGCGTATCCACCCCAACCCTCTTTCCCCATCAAGTCATGGCATGACATGAGCGATCGTCAATTCTTCTCCCAAACCTTCTTTCCCTTGACCCACGTGCTGAGGACCCTGCCATGACGGTCGAGAACGACCAAGTCGGCGTCCGCACCAGGCCTAAGTGAACCCTTGTTGTTCTCGATCCCGAGGCATCTTGAAAAAAAAAAGGGATTTATGATGAGCCCCCACACATCCGAGATCGCGCAGCTCACTTTGCCGGGTTCAAGGTCGCACATTTGATCGCTTCGCCGATCGAACAACCCGTAAAGTGTACAAAATTACGGACGCACTTGTCCATGGTGACCACGCTAAAGGAAAAGAAAGGCGTTGAGCATAAGACGAAAACGACAAAACAGAGGACGAACCTCCCGGCAAGCGTCGTGGTACCTTCCAGGTAGAGCTTGTCGCCGTCCTTGAACAAACGACGGCCATCGCGCCATTCGTGGACACCGTCTTTCAAGTGAGGATCGAGGATCCTCATCGCTGAAGACGCACGTGATTCAGCGCTTCATACTTTGCGATAAACAGAGAAACACTGTAGTTACCATCCGTGATCAAGATACACCCTTCAGGGTGTGCAGAGTACGCCAGCTACAAACGGTACGTAAGTTCGTGTATGGTTGAGTAGCATACGGAACATTGCATACCCTGACAGAGTTTGGATGAGAGTGAATACCATCCACGATGATCTCGTAGAATGGCCTCTCGAACGGAGTCTGCCCGAGAGATAGTTGTCTAGCGTGGCGTTTGACAGGTGTCTCGGGTGGTGTCTGAATCTCGTCGAATGCCTCGGACGCATAAAGATTTTTCCCCAAAGAAGACCCAGGTCTGTTTGTGGAACTGGAAAAGGGGGCAAAGTCCGAAGCTGGGCCAGAAGAGGTATAGGGCGAGGAGCCTAAAAGACCAATGATGGACGGGTCTCGATGGTGCAACTGGGGCATCGCGTTGAACAAGTGGGTGATGCACCGCGCACCGTTGCGGATTGCTGCCGTGGCCACATCTGTAGAACAGATACTGGCTTCGTTGAGCGCATCTAGTCCGTATCAAGGGGGAAGAGATTACCTGTGACCAATGTTGAGACAGATGCCTCGCTTGCTCGCTTTAGCGATGGCATCCATGACACCGTCGACTTCGGGGGCAGCCGTGATCATGCGGACGCCAACAGAGTCCTGGTTGGCGTCGCCACTCATGAGCCAATCTTCAGTGTCCACCAGGCTCTCTGGGCCGTAAGTGGACTCGAATGTATTAAAACCATCGGGGGCGGAGGTGATCAGCGGGGGAGCGTGAGCGCCTCGCTTGGCGAGCTGCAGGAAAGGACCCTCGACGTGCCAGCCGAGCAAGTGGGCCGCAGCAGGCGGAGACCACGGCCGCAAGAGATGGAGCAGCTTTGGGTAGAGGGATTTCTCCTGTGTCTAAAAGGAGGTGAATTTCCATTCTGAGGTGTACTCGGCGGAACTCGACGAGGACGTACGATGATAGTCGGGACGAGGGCTGTGACACCCGTCTCGGTGATGCGCTCAGCGACGAGCTTGAGGCCGTCGCGGTACACCTGGTCGTCGCCTTCGTAGACGGAAAAGTCGAATCCGAATCCGCCATTGATCTGAATGTCGATGTACCCTGGACTGAAGAACTCGTGAGTGGTTCCGACTGGGAGTGGGACGAACTGCTACCTAAGAATGTTACCACCCAAATCGACAATCTTGTCTGGTCTATCGCGCCTGAGGTAAAAGGTTTTCTATATGGCGTCGCGTTCGTCGAGTGCGGCGCTTGTGATAACAGGCTAGACTTACCTGGGCGTCAAGGATAACGCCACGGCGCTCGTCGATCCAGAGGTCCTTTTCTACGAGGCTGCCATCTTCGCGAGGAAGGAGACAGTTGGTGAAGCAGACAAGGCCGTTGGTCGACATGGCGGTCGAGGAGAGGAGGGGTTGATTGAGAGCATGAGTGAGGAGTAGGCTAAGACTAGTTCCGAAGTTGAAGCGAAGGTCGTCACATGGTGTGTAGGCACGGCGGATGGCACATGGTCCACGTCCGCTCCGTTATGGCAACCGACCATATCGTGTCACACTCTAAACCTTGTCCTCCTCACCGACCACCGACCAACGTTCGTCGTTCGGCATGCAACATGCAACTTGCTCGAATCTTTGGCTGGTGTAAAGCGGCATCGCGGACCGTTCGTGCCGCACCACTAGTCCGAACATCATCGCGTTTCATCCTCGAACCTTGTCCATGACTTCCATAGCCCCCCCGTCACCCCAGCCATCCTTTAAGGGACCCGCTCCACCTCGATGACGTCCGCCCCAAGCTCAAGTGGCGTCCTGCAGTTGCCAATCTCGACGACTCCTAAACCCATCCCACAGCCTTTAGGACGACCCGCTCGGGACAATGATCATAATTCATCGTGATTGCCTCGTCCGGGTGATCCAATTCCCTTTGTCCCTCTCTCTCTCTTCCTTTCGAACACTAAGTCGACCACCCGATTTATCGCATTGGCAGAATGCGGTCCGTAAGCTTCTGTGGTTGCGAATTCCTTCTGACGTCTTCTGTACTAAAAAGACCGCTCCTTCCAGGTACACGATGGTGATGGAATCCGATTTGGACAGAGATCACGAGGCTTGCAAAAGGATAGAGGCAACGGCGATGTCGGTGCCTGTGTGTGGGCATATCAAAAAGCGATACCAACCAGCGACCACCCGTCTCGTGTTATCATTAAATTAAGCATTCGCACATGGCGCCAAGCTTACGAGGACCGTTCCGATGCGCGGCCTCGTCTTCTTGGACCTCTGCAGGATAAGCAATTTAGCCTGTCATGAAATTAGCACCCAAGCAGTGCGCGTCCCTTGCGCTTCGAGACGGTAGCGTCGGGAGTTCTTCAGATTGGTTATACCAACTTGACGCCATGATAGGGTTTACGCCCGAGCTATGATTCCAACATGTCGGTAACCCATCCTATGATCCTACATCGATTGTCTGTCTCATTCATCCCTCACAGCATCCTGTTTCCTCGGATATATCTTTCGGCGACTTTTTTTTTTCATAAACCATCGGAAGGTGGCAAATGATCGCGCAAATGAAGAAAAGGGAGCGATATCTCTCATGCTGTGGAAGACGATGCACGATAAACCACACGTGCGGTTCGTCCCAGGAGGCAACAGGCTTCAGGTGTCAATACCGGGGATGCGGCGTGCAGACTAGGATGGGTAAGTTGGGCGCTGTCTTGATTTTCCACCCCGGGTCCGACTTGATCACCGAAGGATTTGAATATGGATTCAAGAGTGGAAACATAGCCTCGCTCGTATCGGACAGTGTGTAAATGGTTAAATGCTGGTCATGCGCCCTATCGACAGAAGATCGTCAGAATGGAACGAGTTCAGATGTGATTGGTGAATAATTCACGGGTGAACATGCATACGACGCCGCCTTGAGTGCGATTTCGGTGAGAATCCAAGAAGATCGAAAATGCAGTTCGTGTAAACTGGAATCCTGCATGCAAGATTCTCGGAGGAGATTAACCGGGAAAAAAAAAAGACCAGAGCAGATCTATTGGCGAATCTCTGGATTCTACTATAACATCTCTCTAGTGACTCTAGACAGCTATGTATACCTGAGCGGGACAGACGTCGTTATTCGCTTTCGAGGTGGATCAGGGCGCAGGCGTCATTGGCGTGACAGTCCCAGAGTCTGTTTGCACCCCTGAACCAGGCGATGGCACGTCCCCCAACGGATCGCGTACATAATCGCGGAAAAAGTTTCTCCAAGTCACTTTCGACGGAACGAAATGCCCTGGCACACTACCTGAGTTCGCGATCGCCCATCGAAACAGTCGTACCCACCTCCAGCGTGTTCTTCTACACGTGCGTTGCTAGACACGCCCAAGAGCACCCTCGATCGTTCCTCGATGACGATGACGTCCGTCTTTCCGAGGACGTGCAACGTCGGTGTCGCGTACGACCTTCCGAATATATCGCTCGCCAACGGATGGATCACCTTGAATCCAGACACGGCGATGCAGAATTGACTGATAGCGTGCGTCGACGACGTGAGCGAGAAGCAAGCAAATAAGTCTGACGTACAACGGGGGATGAGGCGGCTCGCCGTCGACCAAGAAAGCAGGGTACGTGTGCGGTCTCTCGAGCTTCAACGCGTGCGTCAGTCTTTCGCCTTTTCGGCGCACGCATCGCACGTACCAACGCCGCCAGAAGCGCCGCCATGGCTGCACCTTGACTGAACGAAGACGATCACACACGCGAACGACGAATCGGGTCCAACCCCTCACACACCTGAATCCAAACACGCCCTAGAGAGATATCCACAAAGGTCACGATCAAGAACGCGAAAAAAAAAAAAGACGACATCGTCAGACCGACCACGTAGCGATCCCGACTTAAAACGTCTCGGAGCATCCGCAAAGAGTCCTCCAATCCCTTGCTGGCGCTGCGGTCCGTCGGATTCACCGCGTACCATCCCCGGGGTACGGCCGTCGGATCTGACGTCGTAGCAGGCTCGGACGCGAGCGTCTCGGGCGCGAACCCGTCCAAGTCGACCGGCTGCAACACCATCGGAGCGTCGATAAAGACTGGACGCCACCTGAGGCGCGAGTAGATAATCTGATAAGAACGGCGCACCCATCTCGACGTCCTTGTCCATCGCCTTGCGTACTGCGCCGAGCTGTGTGCCATAACGTCATGCTGCGGCACACAGAGAGCACTAAAGGAGATAGGCGGACCCGCTTACTGAACATGCTCGCATTCTGCGAGTATCTGTCAGGTGATTGAGTCAGCGCACCGGGTCAAGAAATGGAGCGACGTACCCGTGCAGCATGAGCACCTTGCGTACCACCGCCATTTGTATGTCCAGGTGATCGAGGGAGCGGCAATCAAAAAGACAGTGTGAATCACCGATCAACGTTCGACCGTGACCAAGTGAAAATAAATAATCGCCATCCCACGATCGTATAATGCAATCCGACTCCCTAGTTTGTAGTACACCGGATATCAACAGGATGTTACTTATGTAATTCTAGTATCATATGAAGCCCCGTCACGATTACGCGACAGCCTTGCCAACTTCCTCCCGTTTTCCTGAACCACTGTCCCTATCCTTTCCTTTCTCCTTCTCACTGTTGCCATCGTCCAGGTATAAGTTATTCTCCTCTATATAATCGACGACCGCAGACGGAAGCAGGTATCGCACTGACAGCCCCCGGCGGAGGAACAGGCGGACCTTGGTCGACGAGACGTCGTTCTGGATGAGCTGAGGGACGAGATAAATGTTGTTCCGCCAGCGTGCCAAATTATCCGTAGCTTGCTCCATGCTCGAACCTGCTCGTTCGATAATGAACGTGCCGTAACGGCCTAGTATAAGATCCAACTGGACGAAAACGGGGGCGTAAGCATCCGGAACGGAAATACCGACACAACGGAAAATCACAAAGGCGACTCACGTCTTCAACCGACCAAACACCCGGTTCGGACATGGTGCTTATCAAGTCGGACCCTGCGAGAAGCATGATCCTAACGTTCCGGCGCTCCCCGTCCTGCGTTTGCACGCCACCCAAGAGCGTGTTGATTTCATAATCAAAGTGGTCGAGCACCACGGCCGTGCGCTGATAGTTCTGGAATGCTTCCCACGGATCAATCATAAGCCAAGAAGACGTTTGTTCCGCCGCGAGGGTGCACATATTTACTCTGCAAAGAGAAAGGGAAAAAGTCAGCTTCTATCTCGAGCGGATGCAGAGTAAAAAGGAGAAAAAACGACGACATCATTGTCCACGATGACAAGGTTCCGAAGCAAGTCGCATCACGCTTATCAGAGCAGCAGCGGGACCAAGATAGAAGGATCACATTCCATCGTGTGAGAACAACGATCCGATCCGAAATGATAGCGAAGGCGCATGAGGCAAGACCTCTTCCGACAGAGAATCAGAAACGCGCACGCGGACACAGTTGGCCTATGCACGATGCGATCCGACACGAGGCCGCCGCTCGAGTCATTGGCCTGATTCGGATCAGCGAACGACGGGCGGGCCAAGAGCACAAGTTGCGCATCCGGGCCAAGTGGTTCGAGAGCGCAAAAGCAGCGAGATGAACGAAAGAAGTGTCGGCACTTATCGCTCACCTGTGGTGTGCGCTGAGCAGGCCAGGCTTGTTGTACTGGTCGCTGACGGGGCTGAGATACCCGCCGACGATCTCAAAGTTGGTGTTCTGCCGCACGTAGTCTTTGGCCATCTCGAACATCCGGAGATGAAGATAGGTGACCGGGCTGAAGGAACCGCACGCGACGAGGACGATGGGTTGTTTTGAGGGGTCTCTGAGCACCTTGCGGAGACGATGCGAGGCAAATGCGTAGTTTTGGGGATTGGTGAACTCGTTGGTCCTGCGTACGCGGATCTGGGCGTCCATGGTGGTTGGGGAATGAGCCGAACTGGGGCGGTCATGCGAGAGATATATCTAGTGCCAATAACATACCCACGCATCAAACCGCTGACTCACTTGTATTGGCACACACGTCCGATGCTGACCGACTGACTCACCTCAGTCATCATCATTTCGCTTCTACTATACAACTCAGCTCCTATGCTACAAAGGGCATGTTACTTTTACCTCGCCAGTCTGCATACTCATAGAAACCAAAAAGTGCAGGATCGCCTCGTCCTGCAAGAGAAAAAGAAGAGAGAAAGGAAAAAAGGAAAAAAGGAAAAAAAAAAAGAGTCTATTCGAGAACTAATCCTGGATAGTAATCAAAGGTTTGCTCCGGCTCGTACTGAGGATATGCCGTATATCCTGACGACATCATCTGTGTGTCGTAGCTCCTGGGATGTGCACCGCCGGCCCCCGCAAACATCGCGAGGTGCTCCATGCTCCCAGGCGAGGGAACACAGACCGGCGCGGACAGTGGGGGCGACGTGTAGCATCGCGTACCAAACGGTGATGTCTCAGCAGCCGGCCACGATGCGAGCGAGCCTGCCGTCTGTCGACTCCCGGCTTTGGCAGTACTCTCTGAGACGTGCACCCGTACGTATCCCCGGCCGTCTTCCGTGGGCAACGTGTCCAGGGAAATTGTAAAACTGCCCAGGCATTGATGGCCATCCAGATCGAACCGCCGCGTTTCACTGTGTTCGCCACCAGTGCCCATTTTCTTGCTTGACTCGACATCACCGGAGCTGCCGTGGAATCCGACATTTCCATGGCCAAATCGTACCCGGCCCTGATCCTTGACGTTACATGAAGTAGACCCATGGCTATATGTGGCCGACGATGGTCTCGCCGAACTCGAGTTGGTTAATGGAACAGAGAAGCTAAAGGGGAGCGACGTTTGCTGTGGCAAGGAGAGGAGCGACGGAAGCGATGATATTAGGGATTGTTTCTGTGATCCAGTCAGCTTCCTCTTTCGCACACAAGCAACTCCCTCACCATAACCGTTATGATCGATGCTTGTCCCGTCGATGCATATGACGAATACGATCCATGCAACAGATTCAGATCGTGCGTCTCTGTCTTTGTTCGACTCGTGAGTTCCACAGTCAGTTCTCGTTCCCGCTTCTCGACTACTGACAGATGCATCCGAAGTTGCTCCATGTTCAGCACGAGGTCGTCGTATTTCTTTCCCTTGTCTGCCAACGCTTGCAGTCGCGCGTTTTCTTCTTCGAGCACCTTGACGCGGCTTAGGGCAATACCGTCAATGGATGGAAGCGGGACAGCACGAGACGAAGAAATCACATTTCCATTGCCTCAAACTCCTCTCTCTTTCGCTGCCGACTGAGGAAGGCTGCAGCCCGGTTCTTGAGCAGACGTGCTTCGCGCTTACTTAAGCCAGTCACGTCTGGAGGAACAAAGTCTTTGGTGGTGATCCGCTCGCCACTACCGCGCCCTTTCTTCACCCCTCCGATCGTGGAGAAGGTCTTCTTGACGGGAGGCGTGCTGCTGTCAGAGGGAAGGGCTACCTGACACGGTAGCGACGGTGGCGGAGAAGCAGAAGACGAAGACGAAGGCGCTTCCATGCCGTCCAGGTCGAACACCTGGTTCGTCGGTATGCATGGCTGTTGCTCGTTCTCTGATTGCGATTGCGATTCGGGAGTGAGCCGTGGCCGGATGATTTTGGTGCTGAGCTGTGGAGAATCGTCCGTGTTGGAGCTGACTGACGCTGGTGGCGAGGGGGGAAGGGTGTAGTAGTTCCAGCTGACGACGTCCATCGCGTCTGCAGAGTAGGGACGTTGATCCCAAGCCATGTCCCTAGGAGATGGAAACGGTGCTGGGTCGGATGTGTCGAGATGGGATATCGGTTGGGGCTGGGACGCAGGAGAGTGGGCCAGCATGGGAAGAAGGCTCCGCGGGCGGGGAGGAGCAAGGGGATATGTCCTTTAACTTTAACGCTCATGTTGTGTGCCCGGATTTATACCTCGCGTGTAGCAAAGTAGGACCGTAGTCGATTCCTTTAGCGACCAAATCAAGCAGACGTCTGATTTCCAATATCTTCTCTCACATGTGCTCGGTCGTTGTACATTTCAGGACAATAGCAGATCTAACGTCCATCTCGGTAAACAACCGTTCATATCATGTTTTCGCGCTTGGGTCGAACCGCATTTGGGGCGAAACTCGCGAAAAAATGCTCTCATCATACCGGCCGGTCAACGTCGCAACACCCAACCCTGATCCAAAAAATCATACCTCGCTACACCCCGCGCACCAAATGGGTCCCCGTAAAAACCGCGTGGCAGACAGGACTCTAAATGGAGCGGAGAAGATTTCTGGCCTGGAAACCGATCTGGAAGACCGTGACGGCGGTGCCCGGCAGAAATGACGGTGGTTGGTCGATTATCTCGGCGTCGATGGTATTGATTCCGGGCCTGCCATGTTTAAAGTTGCGCAGGCGTTCGTTTTCTCCGTCCGCATCCAATCAGAGAACGCGTATGGCGTCCCTGGCCATTACGAAATCTCTAGCAGATGTGGAAACCGATCATGATGAATGATCCTAATTAGCGACGAGTGCAACCAACGATACGGTAGACATGGCTTACGAAATTGGGCCGGTGACAGGGCTGGGGACACGCCGAAGTGCCTCCTGCCTCAAACCTCAGGGGATCGTCGACCGACACTGCCTTCTCTACCCCGTATTTGATATTTGGCGTTTTGGAGGTAGTCGGGGTACTGAGGCCCGAATGCATGCTCGAGATCCGTTGGGCGTTGACACTGCTTCAGAATGGAGCCCACTGGCCGGCCGAGAATGGTTCGCACTAACGTAGTGACAAACCAAATCCGTGCGTGCGGCTGAGATGCCGCTCCTCCGTGTAGAGACACATATATGATCGTGAGGACCAAGGTGGGGCGATTCTCGCATAATATATCTCGCGTGACCGCCCGCCCACAAACGTGTTGATAATTAATCCCGGCGGAAAGACAAACCTGGCCGATCCTTATCGATGCGCCTCGGTGCCCTTTTGGAGCATTCTGGGATGCCCTGACGTCCGAGGACATATGGTGAGGGCGAGAAAAAGAATAAAGTTGATGTCACGACGTCGCGTATCACTTCGCTCCATCAGTCTGATGCAGTAAGCTGTCCAAACTAGTCCCTTGCGAACTTCACGACCGATTCAGCTCGATCAAACACGTCGCGTATCTGGAGACGGCGGCGGGCTGTAATCGTGTTCGGACAAGTGCCGAAAGCCTTGACGGCGACCAGGACCGATTCTGCCTGATACCCTACGACTACGGTGGACGTCACTCGCAATTCAACGTCGAGGCATCTCCCGGGCATGTTCACGATACTCAGGCTCGGGTGTCCAAGAGGTATCCATGGAGAAGCTACGACACAATGTCTAGTTGCCAGCGCCGTTAGGGGAGCAGCGGTCGGGTCGCGGCGAGCGGTCGAGCGACCTCTTGTACCTGCGCATACCCGCACCTCGTATTGGGTGATCGATGCAGACAACTACTAGGTTTCTCAACCGAGCATATGTTGCTGGGGTCACGTCATTGGACAAGCTTTTCACGTCTGCCATGGTGAGATTTGGATCGGACGAGGGGCGGTTTCGGAGCCGCGTAGCGAGTCTTGCAACATGTTGTCTGCAACGCACGCCCCCAGCATCGAAGATCTGTTTACAGCGACGACGTCATTTGTGTACATGTCACCGTGTATGAAATCCGCACTGACCTCGAATGTCCCGCCGCTCGGACGATGTATGGGTCGTTCTAGAACCACCTTGCGCTCGGAAGCAACCCGGACCTAAGGCAACCAGAAGGTACCCCAATTCTGAACTTATATTTCTCCTACCAACACGTCCGACTCGACGGATATTCGCGAGCCCGTCGTAACCAGAAAACCAGCAATTTATCGAGGCGTTACCGTTTTCCGAAATGATCGCTTGCGTAGACGGATCGAGGCGAAACGCGTAGACGCAGCTTCTTATAGGCCAAGGAAAAACCCGAGGAGTTGTTCCTGTTCAGCTTATCTGCTGCTGGCATCTTGGCCGTGTGGAGCTATGAGAGATTAAGGCCCACGTTTAATTCCCGCCAGGACAGAAGCAGAGAGTCTTGCATCTCAAGCGTCATATTCGCCCTCGAAAAGTGTTTTGGCGGAAAAGTAGCGTACTTGAACTTGAACTAGTCGTCCTTGTGAAAGGATGGGCCATCCTCAAGACTTGAGTGTCCACAAGCGAGCTGGCAAAGGACATACCTCAGATCAGCCTGATATTTACCCTGATATTTCTGAATGCCTCGCTTTCCGCTACGCAAGCCAACGAGGGCGGTAGTGAGATATGGTGGTGGTCAGTGATCAAATTAGGCGGGACATGTGGCTGTGACATGGTACGAAGCCGCCGCCGCCGCCACAGTGACGTACATATGTACCTACAACGTCCAAGTCTCGTGTCCGTCCGACTCTCAGCTAAGTTATGTCTCCAATGATGGACCACTCGTCCGAATCTGCTAGCGAGCACTCTCCCGATCCCCGTCTGCTCGCCGTATTCATCATACCTGCAAAACTTTCTCCCGATGTGATCGACGACCTCGTCCGTCTCGTCGAGGGCTGCGAAATGCTCGAGTTGACGATGGATGCGGATCGCGCACACGTTATCGTTACCGCCGTGCACACAAGACCCCGGCTTGGGAGGCACGTCAGCTGGGACACTGCCGTTCGTGCCATCTCGCTTTCCGTTCGTACTACTTCCAAAGAATCTATCAGAAAACGAAGGCAATCGTCACTCCGGAGTGGCTCAGGGACTCGGTCGGTGCCGGGGATATACAGCCATACGAAAAATATGCCGCAATAGGCGACCTTTTTAATGAGCCATGTGTCGAGACGGGCTCTTCACCGCACCATGAGGCACTATCTGAAGATCCAGAGCAAACAGATCTAGCAGCCTTAGACTATCTTTCCCGATTCTCCTGTCGGAGAGCTTCGTACCTAACGTGCCCTAACCAGGATCTCGCCGAGGAACTCGACATCGTCCGTAGAGCCCGGTTTTACGAAGGCGAAGAGCGAAGCATGTTGAGCTACGCTCGAGCCATATCTGTGAGCCTCGTCGTACTACACCGCTGACTGACGGTGACCTTTCTCCAGGCCCTCAAAGGTTTGCTGGTATATGTATGCGAGGCGTTTTTCGTTCTCACAGGGTGTTTCCAGCTTATCCTCGCCGATTCAATGAGCAGACCTCACGAGAAGACATTGCAAAGCTCCCGTATCTTGGCACCAAGCTCACTTCCATGGTATGCCTCGAGCATTATGCGACCTTTTTTTTCTGATCATGCATGCTCTTTCGCAGGTGGAAGAGTTCATCAATTCAGGCAAGATTTCTGAAGCTCGTGAGCAGTGTATCCGGTTCCCCATAGCCATGCTACAACTCTTGGGTTGCAGAAGCAATATCATCATCCGAGAGGTTCATCTCACTCTCCACGTTCAACAGCATACACGGCATCGGCCCTCAGACCGCCAGACACCTTTATTCTCTTGGTTTACGCACTGTCGAGGATCTCGACAAATACTACGAGGTCACTCCAGCGACGACGAGCGAAGAAACTCTCTCTAGTCTCGAGAAAAGCCCTGGAAGGGAAACAGCTGTGGAAAAGTCCATCAAGGTTGCACTCATTCACAGACACGACCTGAGCCAAAAGTGAGTTTTCTTCCGGACGTTTCTGTTATCGACATGGAACCGCCTCCAGGATTCCGCGCCAGGAAGTCGAGGAGATAAATCAGGTGATCAAGCGGGAACTGGATTCGATCACATCAGGGTGCAAGACTATCATCGTGGGCGGGTCAGTTCACTTGGTCGTCTAGAAAAGCATCACCCTGAATAACGTTCCGGCCCGTACTAGTTATCGCCGGGGGAAACTGGAAAGCAACGACGTCGACATCATCATTACCCACTCAGACTGGAAGTCCGGCGCCGACGAGGTAAAAGGCCTATCCAAGAGACTCGTACAGAGACTTTATGAGCGTGGTAAGATTTCCTTTTTTTCTTTGATGGATAACCGGCCCGCAGAACTTCCGAATCACTGCTTGCAGGGCTTGTCAAACACATACTGTGTAAGCCTTTTGATATATATTTTTTAAAACAAGCATCACACGCATGACAACTGACAATCAGACATGAGCGGGTATCACCGTTCTCACAACGTTTTTCGCACACACCATTGGGACTCTCTCGAAAAAGCGTTGACGATGTTTGTGCTCCCTTACGACTCGGCTCGCAAACAAACGTACAGGCGCGTGGACTTAATTTTCGCCACCCCTGGCGTGTTTTGGACAGCGGTTGTCGGATGGTCAGTTTACACAACGTTTTACGTCTGCCGTCGGCTTCGGTACACTGAATTACAAACGTTCTTTTTCAGGACGGGATCCACCATGTTTGAACGTGATCTCCGTCTGTGGGCCAAACAAGAAAAGTACGGGTTTCGTTTCTTCATAACACGAATGATGAGTCTCCGCTGACGTGCGGTGCCATCCAGGGGACTTAAATTTGATTCCTCCGGAATGTCAGCCTTGTGGCGTTGGATTGTTCAACAAACTGTGCATCACTGACGGACCTTTTTTTTTTTTTTTGAAGAACCAGACGGCACGATTCGAAATGCTTTTTCCCGACGTCCGAGAGGCACGTGTTTGAGCTCCTGGGTCTCGCGTATGTCGCGCCTAGTTTGAGGAACGCAGACGTATGAGGAAATAGTCCCGTCTCATTGTTTTGTCGTTCGATGGCTGTGCAAGCAATTTAAGCGCAAGGACAACTCCGGGCGTGCCAATGCGTTGATCTGCGACAAGAACGGCGGTCCATCAAAACATCGCTTGGGATGACAGCCTGCGGATATGGGCCATCACTTTGACGCACTTGCCGAAAACGATGGCTGTATCAAGCGAGCTAAACGCTCTGCACCGCCCCCACTACCGCTCGTATTAGATACTCCGCCGCGGTGTGTGGCGACCGACGGCCCTTGGTCAAGTGTGTATGTGGAGGTTACGTGAGCGGGTTTCATATTCTCCCCCCCACTCCCCCCTTTTTTTTCCGTTCCACTCGACCTTGCATTGTTAAAACGTTTTTCTTGGCGTTTGCCCGTTGCGGCTGCGGTAGAGCGCTCTCGACCTGTAAGCAACAAGGCGGTCGATGGAAATGCGCCACGATCAAGTGGGATGACAATCTCCTCGTCTTGATTCGAGGAAAGAAAAAAAAATCCAGGGTCGCTCTGTTGTCCACACACACGTGCTCGTCCATCATCTCTTCTCCCCCGCACTCCTTCCACGGAGGTGACGAGATCAAATTATGAAAAAAAAAGGAGGCGAAAGCCGAACAAAACAAACGTTTGGCAGTTGTGAGATCTTGCTTTGGAGGCGCTTTCGTTTGTTTTGTCTCTTTATCTCCCTCCCCCCTTTGCTTGGTCTTCTTTTGGCGAGGTACATACTATATGTCGAGGTCGGACCGTCCCGAAAAAAAAAAAAGGGTTATCGGGGCACGACACGCTCCACACCACTCGCAGATCGCCGTACGACTGAGATAGAGTAACATCGGTCCTGGGGACGGGCTTTATATTGCCGAGTATGTATACAACGACGCTTGAAGTGATTAAAACCGAAAAGAAAGTTACTTTGGTCTCAGTTGACGAATGCTTGAATGCCCGTCAACGCTTTGCCCAAGATGAGGGTATGAATGTCCTAGAGCAAGAATGTCCTAGTCGTTAAGGGGGAAAAAAAAGGGGGGGAGGAAAACAACGCACGTAGGTGCCTAGTGATTCGGACGAGTATAAAAAAAAAGCGCCACCGGTTAAGTCACCTTCCGGCGGACCGGTCAGAGGAAAAACGTACCTTCGTACGTGTTGACGACTTGTAAGTTCGCGACGTGCCGACCGACGTGATACCTAGGAAACTACGTTCAAAACGAGACATCGAAACGAGACGACGGTAACGCACTCGTCCGACGACGCGTTGCCGCCCAAAATGTCGAGTACGATCCGAGCGTGCTGCAGCGCCTTGCCACAATTATTGCGTTTCACCATACTGACCATTTCGGGCGCCAATCTACCCGTCTCCTTGAGACGCCCGACTTGCAGGGTCGCGAGCAGACCGAGCGTGATTTCTGTCTGGGCGTCGACGAGTTTCTTCTGGACGAGTTGGAACGAGGCGAGCGGGCGCTGGAACTGTTTACGCTCGAGTGCGTATGCAAGCGTTCTCTCCACGCAGTCTTCCAAGGCACCCATCGCGCCCCACGAGATCCCGTATCTTTTTTATTAATTATTATTTTTTCTC
>JBBPMF010000221.1:0-14214 GCA_038090175.1 Austroboletus eburneus | reverse complement strand
AGAAATCTGGTTTAAGGCATCCGTTCATGGAAAAAGCGTACCGCGCACTGTTTAGGCAGGAAAACGGGGCGCTGAGCCCCTGACCATGGGGAAGAATGTGGTCATGCGATACTCTGACTGAGTCCATGAATATCGAGCCCGTGATGGACGCACGGAGTGCAACCTTGTTTTTGATGGGTGGCGCTGTAAGCCCTTTCATGCCCTATCACATAATTTTTAATTCGTACACATGGTCGAGATGGGTGCCAGACAAGGCATAACATGCCTTTTCGAGGATGAACCCCCGAACCTTGCCGTCCCACTTACAGCGTGCCCACACCACGAAAACATCGCTGTGTTCACCAGATCCAGCGAATGACTTGACGTGAAAAAAGGGGGACATACGCAATAGGTGCATTAGTGATCCACGTCTTGCTTCCCTTGAGGACGAAACCACCATCGACTTCCTCCGCGGTCGTTTCCATTCCCGCGGGGTCGGATCCATGATTTGGTTCAGTGAGGCCCTGGAGAAAAAAGTTACTCAGCACACGTCGCCAATAAAACGAAATAGCAAGAGGTCCAATAAACGGTCTGAAACGTACGAAGCAACCGACGAGTTCTCCCCGGGCTAAGGAAGCGTATGAAGGTTTCAGCCCCATTACATCATGACGTTCACAGCAACAGATTACCTAGACGAGGGAGATATGTCTTCTTTTGCGGCTCCGTACCGAACTCGTGGATGGGATGCATCACGAGGGAGGATTGAACGGAGGCGGTCGACCGGTAGCCCGAATCGACCCTAGCAAGAAAGAAGGACGCGTCCAAGTGGGCATGGGGTTCATCAGTGGACGAGGGTCACGAACCTCTCTATTTCGCGTGCGACCAGACCGTATGCAACGTGGCTGACTCCGGCACAGCCGTACCCCTTTATCGTCGGGCCTAGCAAGCCGAGCTTACCCATCTCGGGCAGAATAGCGCTATCGAGCTCTGTGCATACACTCCCTGTCAAAAACTCGACGACGCAGAGATACGAGCGCGCTCACCTTCGGTTCGCCATCCTTGCAAGATACGAGGCGCCAAGTGTTCCTATAGACCAACGTATAATTCGCCGCCGTCAGGAGTCACGGATGCACATGCCTGGCAATATTCGCGCGCGGTATCCCTGCAGAAACGGAGCGTGAGTACAGGGGCACGAAGACGAGTGCGGACCGTACTCGCCTAATAGCGATTTCGTCTTCTGTGAGCAGGGAATCCAACTGGAGTGGATCCTACCCCAACACGCGTGTGAGTGGTGATGTTGCGGGTGCGCGCAGAAGACGAGAACGCACGGTTGGATTGTATGGCCCATATGCATGTGCTATCGTAGATGCATAATGGCAGGCGATAGAGCCGACGTGAAACACGTACCACGAGACAAAGAGGTAGTCGAAAATGAGCGTGCGACCGACATCGCCGGTCTGAAACGACGGTGAGCACATCTTAAGATCCGAGTCATTCTGGTGGTCGTGGTTCAGGTGGAACTTTGACTTGGAACATGGTCACTCGGTCGTGGTCACGTTCGGCTCGGACCATGGCAAGCAACTAACTTTGCACAGACAAGGACTATCTAAATATGATTACCCCCTGTCTCCCGGCTCTGTTTCAGACTCTCCCGTGTGGTCTCCTGGTGTTCCGCGGTATTGGCTTCCGCGTCCAGTCTCCCAACAGGCTCCGACAACGGCTCCCACTCGCTTTCCGCACTCTTCGGTCGTGTTTCAGACGATTCCGCAGGGTACTTCATGCCCGGAAACAGAGGATCGGGGACATTTAAAATCTGACTCCATTTGTTCAGTGCGAGACGCATATGCTTGCCGTCCAACGGAGCGAGTTCCTCGGTCGGGGAACTGTACGGCGAAGACGCGTAGAGGGGCTTGAGCGGTGCAAAGCCACCCCACTCCAAGAACCCATGACCGATCGCGGCTTTCATCGCGCGCGAGCGGAACGGCGGCTTTTCTGTATTCCGAAATGTAATGCCACTATCTGGAGTACATGTCATTCCTGGACAGAAGACAATGACAAGCCCCTCACCTGATCGTTTGACACTCAACGTCATGAATCGAGCAGACTGGTCCTGGGAAATGGATTTGGTGCGGTCTTCTGGTACGAGAAGATTCTTGAGGTCATCCAGGCCAAGACCACCCTCGGGACGACCTAGCCGAGGGGGCAGACCGACTTTGAGTGACGTGCCTTGCTGTGGCACGCGAAGGAGTGATTTGGGCGACTCGAACGCAGCCCAACATATCGCCTGGTACTCTGAACGAATTTCCGAGTCCTAGTGGCCAGCGTGAGTCTCTTGTGCGCATACCGAGGAAAGACGCACCCTCAGCAAACGATACTCGCGTATGCGACCAAACTGGCGTTCGATGGCTCTGATGCCATGGAGAGCGTCCGCGATAGACTCTGGCACGGATGAGAACCTGATTTGAATTGTTCGGTGTTCCTGTACTCTCCAGTCTTGATGACCCGAGTCGTCGATGTGGAACGGTCGAGAGCGTAGTGTTGTCGTTGAAAGTGTCTTTGGTAGTCGCATGAGATTACGTAACCACTACTTGAAAATTTTCAAATGTCGTCTCGCTTTGCACCGTACAAAAATGCGCTCGCAGCCATTTCGACGCGGACTGGCTCACCGCTACCGTCTCTCATACTATCCTTTGCGGTGCTCCACGAAATCACCGCCATAGTTCCCCTCGTCGGCGTATTCTATACCGCACGCAGTCTGAACGTCGGCGAGCGCGTCGTCAACCAGGTCACTGGCGACGGTTGGCTCTCTCAGTGCGTCACCGAAGGCGAAACATGGGCCAACCGCGTTGGTCCTCGCTACGGCCTGTTTGGCTTCCAGAAAGGTGTCTCTGTCGATCCCGGAGATTTCCATCGCTTGTCTGGTGATGTGGCCAACGCTGTCTTGGCCTACGCTGTCACAAAGGTTCGTTCGTTCTTCTACTAACCGTTCTCAGCGTGTCGTTCCAACTCATTCGTGGCTGTCAGGCACTCTTGCCAATCCGCATCGGCTTGTCCTTTTATCTTTCCCCTGCCTTTTCGCGAGCGGTCATTGAACCCATTCGCCACAGAGTCATTCGAACGCTCCAGAGCAAGAACAGAAACAGGGTATCATGGTGAGCCGTTCTCCTTGTTTGCGAAAAATGACGATTTCGTTTGCCGCCCCAGTCGTAGCCGAAGGCGTTGACGAACGGCAGAGCAACCAGCCAAATATTTGCACCTCTGATTCCTCCGCGTTTTTTCTTCCGTTATAGATTCCACCACTGACGCGTGTTTTTCCAGAGACTACATCACCAAACCTATCGCATTATCTATCAGGTAGACTACGTGGACGTCTTGTACTTTTCGATCAGGATCTTGGTGTTGTTTATCGCACATTCCCTGACATGAATCAGTTTTTTGGCCTTGGTCAGATCCAGACACTCTTGCATGGCATGATAATCCGGCGCCTTGGAGCTCTTTGCCCGCGCGTGATCGTCTGAAACTGTGCCCGAACTCGAGCCCTCTTGGTTCGCACTAGTCTTTTTGAGCGTCACAGCGAGTTCGGCACGCAAGACAGCTAGCAGGTCGTCTAGGGTGTTCAGCGTCTTCACACTCTCCTCCATCTCCTCCATCTTTTTAAACTTGCGACAGACCTCGTTCGCACACGTCTCGATGTGCACGAACCGGACCGGTCCCAACAAGGTCCCACCAAACCTAGTAGGGCAGAGCGCTGATTGAGCGACTAAGAGGCTATTACTCGTGAAAGCGCGAACTCACCACCGACTGACGACGACGACCGCGTCCAATACGCCCGCTTGTTGCATCACCCCGAGCACCTTCTGTCCCGCCCACCGCTCCCCACCGTCCACACACCCCTCCTCCACCTCGAACTCGTCCGGCCCGCCGAGCCCCGACCGCCCCTCCTTGACAACCATACACCGCCACGCCGCGATGGTATGGTACGCCTCCTTGCGCGCGTGCGTCTCGTGGTGCGACTGCACCGCCGTGCGGGCCGACGCCCGCGTCGTCGCCCGGTAGACATATCCCACGAACGCGGACCCCCGGTCTCGGATCTCGGAAGAGGTCGCGAGGGTGGTCGACGCCGTCGACGTGTCGTCCAACCTTGTCTGGAACGTCGCCCTCGTCGACATGTAAAAAAAAAAAAGAAGAAAAGAAAAGAGATGCTGTGTCTGCCTAAACGTCAACTTGGGAGTGGCGTCCCCGGTGAAACGCGTCACCGCAAGACGTACCCACACATTACCATGACTGTTACTCTCTCCCCCTAATAATGTTTGTACGTTATCCGTATTCATGCGCCATTGATATGTAAAACAAGACAAGCGAACGTAGTGCATGCGGAAGATATATATATAAGTCCTCTAGAGCATCAATTGACGTGCACGAGAGCGTATGAGGGGAACGAGAGGCTAGTGAACAGCTGGACAACGGAAACCTTGGGGACATCTTAACGTAAAGGGGCATGAAAAGTGTAACTCTGCGTAGAGGGAATAAAAAAGAGAGATCCACGTCAAAATCCACCCCGGTAGGCACCACGTCCAGCGAAATTAGAAACCGAGTTTCGGGGAGAATGCGTCATGGAACTGTCCCGCGACGGATACGGTCGGTGTAGCGGCGCCTCTCTGTACCCTTCCACCGGCGCATACTGCATCCCAGGCTGTGGTGGATACTGCACCGGCGCAGGCGACGCAAACCGAGGCGATGCTTGCGCCGGCGTGCCATGTCTCGACGACGGCCGCCCCAGCGACTCTTGCGACACATACCCAGGAAGCGCTACAGCCAGATTCGAAGCGTCTCCCGTATACCCCGGATCGTTGAGCAGCGGCAAATGATCCACGCTCGCACCCAGCCGTGAGAGCTCGATCGCGCTCATGCTGCCCTGGTTCATGGGCACTTTGATGGCATACCGATCAAACGCATTCGGCGCGGGCGACGCACGTCCGCCTGCCATCGAGCCAGCGTGATAGTGCATCTTCTGATGATAGACCGAAGCACTGTCTGCGCGATTGTGTCCAAAGATGGCGTTCGAGGCAATCGATCGTGCGTCCCAATCCAGCTCACCCCTGTCGCGACGATACAGCGCCGGGTCAAACTCAAGATCCCGTTGTTCGACGCCGGCGATACGGAGACCGCCTTCGACGACTTGTGCATCCACCTTTTGTCCGCCGTCCAACCGTGCTTTGTCGCTCCCGATCTTGCCCTTGTACACTTCAGCCAACAGAGGCATCATCTTCGCGTGCAACATCGGCGCAAATAACTCAGCATGCAGCGCCGGATGACCGAATCGCTTTTCAAGACGGTTTCCGGAATCGTCCCCACGGGAAGAGTGGGTCTTTGCCTCCCGCAGTTCTGTCTCCGAGGGAATGTAGTACATGAACTTTTTGTAGTATGCGTTGTGCAGCCAGATTTTGAAAATGGCGACGAACAAAATCGGTGGGACGGTCGTAACCCACATAAACGACTTGAATTTGTATTGAAGGCCGATAGCTAAAAGTGGCTCGTCAGAGAGAGCAGAAAAAAAAGAACGGCGACCCACTGAGAATCATCAGCATTTGCATCAAAACCACTGACACCAGCAACCGATTGCAGATGATGTTCCAAAGGCGCTAGAACCAAAGGTATATTCAGCGGTATGTTTCCGGCATGTGGTAAAACACTCACCCCTCCAGTCTCAACGTGCGTGACATACACAAACATCAACTGGTACTTGTACACCCATGAGGAAATCCAAAAGATGACAGCTCCAGCGAGGGAGACAAGAGGTGCCAACGGCGCAAAGACAATCGCGACAGTACCCATGAACAGCTGTATAAATCACACCTCAAAGCTGTGCACTTCTGTTAAAAAGATGGACATACGATGTTCGAACTAACGCAGAGCAGAGTAATGAGCCTCGGCCGATTGCGTAAGAAAATCAACTTACTAGTAAATATCATACTGGAAATCAGGCGGCTGAGTCCACTCGCGAATGTCTCGAGGAGTACGACCAAACACACTTAAAAGAAATCAGATTTTGCATATCAACATTTTGCAACATATGCTTACCGCGTCTTGAATGAGGTCCAGAGAAGGTTCACGATCTGCGCTAGGTCAAAGATGATAAGGAAACCACGTAAGCTATGGCCCAATTCAGCATTTCTTCGACACGGTGTTATTTTCGACATACGGGAAGAACGTGAGCCAATACGAAGTTTGGTTGATGTACGTTTGGTTGATGGTAGCAGGCAATGCTGATTAACGAAGCTCGAATCAGTCAAAGAATTCGTTTCAGAAAATACATCATTCCAACATTGCAATCTGTTAATAATCTCCTTGAAGCTGACATGATGACCGATCTCATTCACGACCTGTTCGGCAGCAACTAAAAGATGTCGTCAGAAATTGGCACAACAATATATACCGTGGCGACGTACTGAAAAACACCCCAAGCAAGGTAAAGATTACCAACTGCGAGACCACTAAAAAGGTAAAATACCGAGCGACGACGGTACGTTCAAGACTGTACATCGACATCAACGTTGAGTAAAAATCCCCTTTGACAATTGATGCTCATCCATACCGACTACGTGTCTGAGCTCCTTGGAATTGAGTAAGCCGCCGCATGATAATGGGCAAGAAAAATCCGAAGAACGCGGAGACTGCGGGAGGCAAGGCACCTGAAACAACAGCAAAAGTGGCCGGGGAGGCCTTGGACCATTGAGACAAGAAGCCCACATATGCAGATATCTATGAAGAGCATCAGGAAATATGAACCACACGCTCATGAAAATGAAACATACCGAGGATAAATTGGCAAGGATGGAGATGACGAAAAGTGGGATGGTATTGAAGAAGCAAACCAAACACAACAACAAGAAACCGATTACCTGATTTCGGAAATGCTCTGTAGGCGACATGTTCAGGTTTTTCCAGATCTAAAATCCCTGTAAGTCATGTGGCTGGAGCGGAGTACGAGGACGTACAATGTCTTTTGGATTGGGTGCAAGAGTGATATCCGTGCCCTTGGGATGTTTCCGGCGAAGGATATGCGCTACGATGTGTGCGTATGCAACTGCAGCCATGGATGCAAACCCATAGTTTTCTGCTTTACGGTTATCTATCTCCTGGCGGTAATCCTCGATCGCCTTTTCCGTACGTCTCAGCTTCGCGCTGCGGAACGTGAGACGAACATCCGTCATTCGGAACCAGTTGTACGCACGTGTAAAAATCGATGGCATCCTTCTTCACGCCACCCATTCCAAGAAACCCGCCAATGCGAATGACAGGACGTTCCTTGGCAATAGTCCCGCCTTTGAGGTATGTGACCAGAACTTGCTCCAGTTCGCGTACTGCAGTATTATGGTATTCGATAAGCTCTGGTAGACGACCGACTTTACGACCGACATGCACAGACGTGGTGGGGTATGGGACCTGGACGCTTTCAAAGATGGCACGTATGCCTTCGTCACTTTGGTATTTCTTGGGGACGTTGGTGACGATAAGTGTTCGTGCATAAAAGGAGTCGAGATACTCTGGGGAGCGGAACCACTCTTGGCGTAGACGCAGCATTTGTTTCCAATTGATCCAGATGAAGAACATGACGAGGAAAGAGATGATGTATGATGCTGCGACATGAGCAAAGAGAAATGTACCCTGAACGTCGCGGATGGTGAGTATGGAGAGAACATCACGGTCTTCGGACGAGACGTGCTTGAGGTTGTAGCTGACGTCGATGGGTATGAGTATAACACAGCCGAGGAGAGCGATGCAACTGAACAGGGCCCGCATCATGCGAGTGAAGCGTAGAAAAGTGACGGCGTCAAGCCCAAGCTTGTCCAAGAGCTCCGGTTCTTTCGTGCGGTAGAGTGGTGGGAGCCATCCAAAGATGGAGTCCGATATGCGGGGTGGTGGTTTTCCAATGTGAAATTTGACTTTGGGTTCGTAGATGACCTAGGGTTGGGATCAGAAGACGGACGGTGATGAGGGGGTGAGGATGGACATACCTTATTCTTGGGTCGTAGGATGTTGAATACGACGATTGTACCTAACTAGAGTGACCATTAATTACATTTGCCAAGAGACAATATAGGAAGGGGAATCGACGTACGGAAACGAGACTCATGAGGCCTACTTGTGAGCCGACTGCAGCGGGCGCCAGCGCTCTTGATGCGTTTTGATCGATGATTGTGCCAATGTCGGCCATGGTGAAAGAAAATTAGAGAGTCAACGGACTCGACGACTAGTAGAAATGAGGGTAGGTGGTCGGTGGAGATCCAGAGCCGAGGAGGGTTGTGGTAAGTACTAGCCAGGAAAAAATGGCGGGTGAGGCCATTCGCCGGTACGTACGTGATGCGGTGCACAATGACGGACAGTCGATGCCGTGTGTGGCAGTAGTTCCTTCTAGCTAGTCGTTGTTCAACAGAACTTTTCAGTGAAAGGAATGGCAAAGACGGTGGTCGTCGCACAGCAACGAGGAGAACAATGGCAACTCGAAATGGGTCAATGCCATCTTGACATGTGCCGCGAGTCTCACACCGTATCAATTCGGAACAGGGTAAGTAGTAAACGTGAAAGTAGGTTATCATCCTCTTCGCCACCATATCGAACGCCGCACTGTGCAGGTGGTTTTTAGGCGTCCAACTGAGTAAGTGCCTGACCCCACTACCTCGGCTCAACCGCCCTTGTGCAAGTGAGCCTTCTCCTCAGCGTGATATCTCCTGGAGGCTGACGCGAACGTTCGGTTAGGCCTCACCCCAAGCAGAGCAAATGCTACCTCCTGTCGCAGATGATACGCATCCGCAGCAGCGCCACGACAGTACGAAACACACCCCGTTTACACCGAGACCCTCCTTTGGCCCAGCGACATCACCTGATCGTAGGCACGTCCTGCACCCTCGAATACAGTTACAAGGCAAGTGACGAGCACGCAATGATCATCATGCGTCACGGATCAAACTGTGACCGATTGATCATCGGTTCTGCTGCTGAAAGCTTTGCGGTCCATGCAGAGGGCGATCGAACAGTCCACATAATTTTGGGCTCGACGGTACTGTGATGCAACCTGAACTTCAGTGATGTGCATCGTTGGTAAGGACTGCGGAGATCTAAACCAAGACTACTATCCAAACCGTTGTGGAGCTGGCTGCCGTCACTACTGACATGTTAAATCGAGCCACGTCTAGCGAACCTGTTCAAATTCACATTACATTATGGTTTGACAGAAAATGCCATGGATGTTAACGGACACGTCCAGGGCTGGCAGGTATGGCACGCCCACATTTTGGCTCTGGTAACACGCATCGACACGGCTGAACAGACTTCGTCCACGCCTAAACAGACGTAGCATCTTTGTCTTACTTAACCGCGGTCTCGGCGCCAAACAACCGGAAATTTGAAGACTTTGTGGAAGCCAAAAAGACTAATCCCTGTATCTCGATACGTTTCCGAATCGTCAAGAGAATAGGTATATTTAGGACGCCCATAACACTTGAAACAAGGGAAAGTACGTTATTTGAAAATACCTGAGCACTCAGTCCTTTGCAACATCCCATAGATAGGGGCTCACTTGGCCGTCTCACTGGTGGAAAGCCCATGAAAGAGTATCTCATTAAAGACTCGCGTGGTTCACTTCTCATATAGAAGCGCATCAGCATCGGTCGCAGTGTCCAACCGCCGTCTTATGACGGTGCCGCGGCCTGCGAGGTCCGACATGCGGACCACATGCAGGTTCTCAGTCTCGCCGCCGCCGGGCATTGACCCCCGGCGTCCAGTTGCTTGCGATGCTGAAACGCAATAAAACTTTCCTCCGACTATACCGGCCTGCAACCAATTCAAAGAGCTCGCACGACCATCTAATCTCCCCGTCGTCCACTCGAACGGACTTCTCCGTGATGTGGAGGGCCATGGCGAATGAAACGTTCCCACTAGGGAACCTGTACGGATCACGTCGTCCTCGGTCAAGGATGACATCACTGTAACGCTCGCCGTGCGCAGATCGAGATGATAAAACGAGTCTGAAAACTCGTCGTGACTTTTCTGTTGCTCTCCACGTGAACGTGGGCTTCTCAGGCTCTTACCCCGACGAATGAATTAATGACTCGACTGAATTGCAGACACTTGTACGTCGTCCTCGGTCAAGAGTGACATCACTGTAGCACTTGCCGTGCGCAAATATAATAAAATGAGCCTTGAAACTCAGAGGTTTCTGTTGCTTCCACGTGAGCGTGGGCTTCTCCATGATATGGATCACGGTGGCTCATGAAACAATGATTCGACTGAATTTCAGTACCTCGTAAGGATCACGTCCTTGATCAAAGATGATATCGCTGTAACGCTCGCTGTGCGCACTCCTGCCGCCTGCAACGAGCGAAGCTTCTGTCGCTTTCCACGTGCGCACGGATTTCTGCTTGATGTACTAGAAGGCTGTAAAAAATGAAATATTTATGTTGAATTACTTCTACGTGAGGTAGTACCCGTCAGTACGGATCGTGTCAATGATGGTATCACTCAAATGCTCACGAACGACAGGATCATTGACTGAGGATTCCAATATTCAGTGCTCGCCATAGCAGGGACACACTGTGAGATCAAACAAAAAAAGCCTCAAGGCCGTACAAAATCATGTGAATCGCGTCCACCTTGTGACGAGAACGCGACACCGCCTTGCAGAGATGACGACGGCCACGGCGGTGTACCCTCGGAGCCAAAGCGTGCGGCACCGCGGACGTCTGCATGTTTTACGGGGACGGTCTTTGTAGTACACTGCAACCCTTAATTTTCCATCCCCCCTTCTTTTCTTTGCGCCGTCGTTCGAGACAGTAGCATTGATGAACAATGTATGTGTCATTGCAAGGATTGAATTCCATACCGCCGTACGAGCGCTGATGCAACTACGTCATCCCAGCTTCTTTGATCCCATTACCGGGCCTAGACCAACAGAGAAATGACATCAAAACACGCGACAGACAATTCAATAGACCAAAAGGACTTATCATACCGGTGAATCAGTCGAGCTAGTCGTCACGCCTTGTGGTTTCGAAACGAACCTTTCCGACGCCGAGTGGCAATCTCAACCCAGCCACCACCCCTCAAATTCGCTCACCTCGGTAGCGTTTCGGCGAGGCGGAATGCAACACTTTCGTCTGAGAAAAGGTGTCTTTTGAAAGCGAAAACATGGACGACGTTGAGCACCATGGGAACGCAGACGAGGTCGACGCACACTCCGCACACACGCTCCGACGGAGGCATAGTGTCGCTGCCACTTCGTACTCTGTAGGAAGCTCCTCGGATATCATACCGTGACACTCCAACGGCATGGGACACGGGCCATCCGATGGGATACATCGTCCCAACGGGTGCCTGTAGGCCGACGGAGACGCGTACGGCAATCCAGTTCCCAGTTCTCGAGGAGTGAACTATCCAATCGATCAACCTTGGGAGCCTCGGGTCATTAAGTTGGGCGAAGAAAACACAAATACATACCTCAACCTCATGACGCAAGTCAGGTACTAACGCGCGCGCATGTATGCCCATGTCATGTTCCAGAGTACCTCGAGTAACCAAGACGCAGAAGAAGAGCGAAGAAAGAGGGAGAGAAGCATGAGGTCATACGACGCTGGGAGAGTAGCGCTCCGTCAATCGTTGAAGAACTATGCACCACATCAAATTGTTCAGATCGCAAGGTATGCCAAGTGCGATTTCCAGATGCACCAAATTTGTTTTCGCCTGTCGAATTCTGTCTTCCCAGATGACATGCAGGCCTGAGACCAGCTGTTCGAACTTCTTTGGCGTCCGTATCGTTTGCAGACGGGCTCGGACGAAACCTATCTTCAATCAATTATTGTGGGGTCCTGTACCGCATAATTTCGAGTTCAAGACGGCGCCCGCTCAGCGGATCTGTCATTACATCAGCACGCGTCAGATACGCATGATTTACAGCTCTTTGGTCCGTTGTCCCCGCTCAACATTCCTCCGAGTCTCCGCGTCTCCGGTCCTTTGTGAGTCCTGAGTCCTGACATCAGCAAAATTTTGTTCTGAACTTGGTTATCTTGCCGACGCTGGCAACGGTCTGGCTCCCGACCTCCTTTGCATTCTTTTGTCAGTGTCAACACGTATCATGGTGTTCACGCCGTCGAAAATGCCCATGTAGGACTTCGTTGTCCACTCCCGGAGCCAGTCCACCGACTACTAGTACTCTCCCACCAAACTGCTTCTCGTTCTCCTCGACTCCCAACGGCCTCGTCTGCTTCACCAACTGTCTCCTTCCTCTCGAGGACGGAAGTCTCGTAGAAAAGAACCTTTGGATCGACGAGTGAACGCCCAGGTGAGTTTAATTTGTTATCAACCACCGCACTGGACAAACGCGACACCATGTAAAAACGTTTTACCTCAAGCGCGGCAGACCAGACAACATTGTCGTGACCTCTAAGGTGGCAGTCCGTCTCAACGACGCCCCACCACTGACGAGTTTTTCAGTCCAGGGTACATCGTCATTCAAATCAATGGTGAATTCGGCTTTGGCTTTTCCGTCTGCGAAGGCAACAACCTCGAGCTCGTTGCTGAACGCATCACTGAGATGGGCGTCCAGTCCTCGTCCCGACCACTATGTACGTCCTCCTAAGAATGTAAATTTACCCCCTTTAAGACCCAAGAGAACTCGCCACCCAAAGCTTTTTTTCATCTCTCTGCCTGCTATGGCCCACACTCGGCTGGCACGTCGAGGTACTGTTCCCGCAGCTTACCAGGCGACGTGCATACATTCCCCCGCCGATTGCTCCTGCCCCTGATGGTTTCAATATATTCGAGTCCACCTACCGCTTGGATGTCCTGGACACCGAAAGTTAGCTCATGATCAGCCAGGACTCTGAAGAGTTGATAATTGCTCATGTCATACCATAACTTGATGGGAAGGAGGGTAGGATGGATTATGCCTTATGTCAGAAGGGTTGAGAACGGGATAGACACTTATATGAGACAGGTTAGAAATGTACTGGTGTATGTGAGTGTATCACTGTATTCCACTTGGCCCCTTCATCAACTGAGTACTGATGGTTAGTATTGGATCTACTGTTGTGCACTTGTCATATTATGTGCTGCTCAGTGTCTATGTACATGTTGCTGACTCATTTCTTTGTTTAGCCCATATTTATGAATCCTCGAGGTCAGTGGTATTATGTACATTAAATTAAGTCTAGAAAAGCACTTTCATATGTATGTAAAGTCAATCTGTAGACTATAAGCACATAACATAGATTAAAATGGCTGCAAAACTTATTTCCAACAAGTCACCCAAGACTCTCCATAAACAAAATCATCAAAATCAAATGTGTAATGAGGATAGCTATCTAAGCTTAGTGTGCCAAAGGGAAAATGAAAGCCACATCTACCCCAAGAAGAAACCCAACAACATAAAGCACCAGATGAGCATTTGACCCAGTCTTCTTGCATAAACATTTTCTCAGAAATATAAGAATCTTGCAGATTCCAAATTCTGATGGCTTTGTCATCTGAGCCAGAGATAATGTGGCTGCCATCAGGTAAATAGGCAACAGATCTGACTGAATATGTGTGCCCCTGGAATGGACCTGCCACACACTGACCAGTAGATGCATTCCAAATTCTGATGGTTTTGTCTGAAGAGCCAGAGACAACATGACTGCCATCAAGTGAATAGGCAATAGATCTGATTGAATATGTGTGCCCCTGGAATGGACCTGCCACACACTGACCAGTAGCAGCATTCCAAATCCTGATGGTTTTGTCTGAAGAACCAGAGACTGTTACAATTTCCTCCGATGATTGGGACAGGGACTACTCTTTTGTTTCCTCTATGGTCTTTGCGTCTATGTCCTCTCTTGAAGAGAGCGACTATTTCTCCTTTCTTTCTGAAAGCCGAAGCGGAACACATCATTCCTGATCCTGATCCTTACACCGCCCCTTCCGCTGATGTGTTCCGCTACCCTGCCTTTCTCTTTGATGGACACTGTCTTCTCCACAGCCTACCTCTCTTTCGGGGCGAGTACTTCCCACACATCCCAGTATTTAGACCGAGTGCCATGTATCATATTCTTTAGCTTATTCTACGTTATCCTACGTGGTTACGAGCCCCCCTTAGTGCTGAAAGATTGCCTAAGAGACCCGGACTTCTATTGGACCTTGTGTCGCCATTGAGGACACACTGAGCAAGGGACTTGTACCACATACAACGTCCAACGTTACGCC
>JBBPMF010000220.1:0-42124 GCA_038090175.1 Austroboletus eburneus | reverse complement strand
GGCGCGACCCCAGATAGACTGGTTGCAATTCGGGATATATATACAAGTGGGGGGGGGGGGGGGGGATACTTCCTGCTCGATGGGAGTGCCGTCAGATATACCTGGAGCACAGGTACTCTCCCACAGGTGGTGCGGGCACGGGGGGTCCTTTCGGAGCCCCCGCAGGCACTTTTGTGCTGCCATGTGGTACCCACTTTGACATCATTTCAACATGGGGTCCGCCCTTCACCATCCCCAAGGGATTTGATGAGCAACACAGAGACCCTTTCACCCATCCAGAGAATGAAGGTCAACCAGTACCCTTAGGAAGGCCACATCAAACACCTATGTACATATATCTCTGCTAGGGAGACCATGATGCAGAAAGTGATCAGTGTACCAATGATAAGAATAAGATTTGAAATAGCAACTTGAGAGTTTCTTCAAGTTCTTCGTGATTGTAAGTAAAGAGAGTGTGATGGAAGTGTCCAAAGAGCGATGATGGTTTTCTGCATCATCGTCGCTCTTTGGGCGCCTTCTATAACACTTTGTTACTTACACGAGGGAACGTTTACTGCTGGCGGGTTGACGCTAGGAATCTCATAGCCCTACCGTGACCTTACCTTTTTCACTTCCGGACGCCGCGGTGCGGAAAACTTACCTCGGACCTTGCCGGTGCAGGACCCCGAAAGTGTCTATAAATCCCGTTCATTTCAACTTGAAAGAACGTCACATACATATCTTCTTGGTGTCAAGAAAATGCTCGAATACACGAACATGACCATCTCTATGAGTGAGATGACGGTTGTCAGGTGTCCATGTCAGCTCTCGATGACGGCAACAAGACTGCCCTTTTATTAGCTGTGGGGCGTCGTCCGGTTTTATTGATAGGCGCAGGTACAACTATGGCTCAGTTGAATCTCCGTCATGAGCTTCCTCGTCAAAGTCCTCAATTATGCCGAACAGCTTCGGGGAGCGGCATCGAAAAACCTACCCCCGACACCGACGTTCTCTGATCACATATCCACGTTGTGATGTAACAGGATTCTTGGAGCCCGATCGTGACTTGACCATATCTCAGTCGGGTGTGCAGGTCGTCACGATAGCGCGCAGCAAGACAGACTCGACGATGAAGATCGATGCTGGTCATTAGTCCAAGAGCTTCGCGGGCGAGAGGCAGGAAAACGTGGTCAAGTGGTAGGTATCCATCGTGGCTTATGTGCCCCATCTGGACCTAATTTACTTTTAGAAACAACAGGTATATTGATGGCCATGATTATCTATGGGTCGTATTAGAGATACTCGATAGCAGAAAGGACATGTTTTTCATCTTGGTAAACATTCTTTTGGTTAATACTTCGGTCTGTTTCGTTGATGTATATGGACAGCTGATTGTGGTTGGATTGCAGGGCGGTGGATGAGCCGAAGCACGAGTGGTCGCCGCGTCACGATACCAGTACCACGAGGCAAAAAATCCCGCTCGACGATGTTTTTGTAAGGGTGGGGTCAGTTGATCGTCTTACTAGAGTGCTGCGTGCCTCGAGGATACTACTCTTGCCACTGCTTTGACTACCCAGGATACAAATTTGTGGAAGGTCTATCTGGAACGCTGATGATCCAACTGTGCTGAACACGTTTTTAAGCTTGTTTCGACGGCTACGATTTCCTAGCCAAATCCCGCGGACATGGTGTCGGACGTAAAGGATAATGTGCAGGTAAGAAGACAAGTGCTCAGCGTGCGGTTAGCAAATTCAAAACCTATGCTTGTAGCTGCCAACAGTAACTCGCGTAGTTCATTGAGAACTTGGGTTTTTTCGGCCCAGTCCTAATTCACCGGAGCGTCCCGCAAATGACCGCAGCAGCACACTGGGTCACGTATCCCTTCGGTATACTGGGTTTCTCATTATGTCAAGGAACACTCAGAGAGCTCCACGAATGCAACGGAGAAGATTCTGATGAGTTTCACAGCGGGCCCTCTTTCTCGCAATTATTTATCCCGACCCAAAGTGACTCACTTCCAGCCCTCCCTGTGCTCTTTACACCACCAAAGTCCTGGAGATAATCGATCATCCTCAACCAGTTTGTAAAAGACCTCTGTGGCATGAGCTTCCTCGCCTTCACCTGCAAGACCGTCGCTGAACCAACGTTGGACTGTTTGTGGGCACTCGATGACTCCTTGGAGCCATTTACATCCCTCTTGCCAAAGGAGTTGATCGATTGATCCTTGATGTGCGTTTGCGAGGCTGTGTAGTATACCAGGACCTAACATTCTTTTTTGCTTGTAGGATATGACGTTCGATAATTATGTTCGACGGGCTCAACGTCTATACGTGAAAACCGTCACTGCGTGTACACCGTCTACAAGCAACTCACCCGCGGTACGTTGGACTGAATTGACATCTGGGTCTCGATCTTACTGGTGTGAACAAACTGATGAAACCGTCGAGGTTGACATTCCTGTCTGAGAATTATTCTCTGAGGGTCCAAGGAACGTTCGGTTACAGCCCGCCACGGAATGTCTCTTCCGCTTCATCGACTGTCCATTTTTCGTTGTCACACTCAATAAGACCGAAGTCGCTTGGAACGAGTTCAATTCACGCTTAAACAGTTTGATCTTGTCGAAAACGCCGCTTCTCTTCTACTCGATACCGAGCGCACAACTGAACGACACCAAGAATTGTCTCAAGTGCGTCCGTCATTATCTTACTGTCACTCTTATGCTCTACGTGACCGTGACGTATCTAGCTCTGTTGATATCCCGCTGCGCGAGGCCCGTCAACTTGAATAGGTTGGCTTATTAAAAGATTTAGAACCTGGACTAATCATGAAGACTATCAGCGAGAGTCCGTACGAAATCTTTCAACAAGGCTGATGAGGTAGGTGATGGGTAGATTGGTGTCATCATTGCAATATGACTGATTGGACTTGCCTCTTCTCCTCTTGTCTCCTCCTTGTCCCCTTCTCGTCATCATCAACAGTGCGATGCCGAGCAGGCCACTGCATGCTCGGGCTCTCACTGTTGTCGTAGCCGAAGTTATGGGCGCGCGCTTTCTGGATTTTCCTTCATCTCGGTCGACTTATGTGAAAATAGATGAAACGAAATCGACGTACGTCTGACACTCAACTCGTGTTCAGAGCCCAAGCCAGAGCCAGTCAAAGACCACGTGAGTCGGTCTATCGGATAATTAAATGTGGCGAAAGGTAATTACAGCAAACGAACAATGTCTGACTAGCAGCAAATCCTAGCGTACAGGTGCATGTGCTAAATTACTGGGAACGCCTGCGGTGCGGAATAGGTCCAAAAGCATATTTTTATCATAGCAATCCGGTCCCATTGGCGTACTTCTACCCAGCTGATGATCGGGTTTGGCTGCGCTTCACTCAGTAGGCAGGCAGTACTTAATAGGTATGTACTCGGCAAACCAGTTGCCAGTAGCATTCGACCAAGTGCACTTCATCAAGTTTGCGTCAGACAAACACACCACCTCGCCAGGCACGTAGCATATTGTGTAGAGGCTAATCTTCTGGTACCATTGATTCCAGGCAGAGGAAGCTAATGCACTAGGTTTGAGGATTGAACTATTATGGGTGGTCAGGCTCCTCTTCACGAAATTAATGCATATTTTGCTTACCTTAAGGTGGCCCTCCCAAATTTCACATGTTCTTGTTCATCATTATGCTGGGACATTGAGCCATCCCTGGCGGATGTCAGCCTTGTCGCAACACGGGGCCAGAGCCTTGCTCACCGCTCAATGTGGTGGTAAGGGATTGTCCTGGCAGAAGCGAAGAGAGCGAAAGAAAGTGCGAATCACGCATTTCCAAGGGGTGGTGATAAATCCTTGGAAGGGGAGTTCGGATCTCAGACACGGTAGCATGCGCTCTGGAGCAGTAGTGATCATCGGATACGTCCGGGTCTGAACGTCGGTTCGAACCGAACTTTTCTGGAATGAACGTACAACGTTTGCTGCTGAACGCGGGGAAATTCAGTTCGCGTTCGAACCTGTACTTCCTGGGTGTCCTTGAGTATGGAGCACAAGCGCCCCTCGTGCTAGTGTGATCGCCTCGTCGATCCTGTCGCGTTCGCTCTCCTTCAACTCTTCGACAAGGAACATTGCCTGTGAATACAAATTTTTAACTGGTGGTCATTTCGTTTACTCTCAACTTGGCTTGGACTCGGAGAAAAGGAACAAAAATCTTCCATGTCAACACGAACTCCGTCGATCCAGCTGAGCAGAAACAGGAGGAGAATGGCGGGTATAAAAAAGAGATAAAGAAAACCCAGCTATCTGTTTCATGTGTCATCGTCGATGCTGTACGAAGCGGAGCGGCAGGGATCGAGTGAATCCGTTGGGAGTGACGATCTTGAACTTACACAGCAACAATGAAGGAGTTAATCAGGGAGAATAGTGACGAGATTGACCAAAGCCAATGGCTGATGGGCTTGCAGTTAGAGATTTTCCACGTACGTAGGAGCAGATACGGCTCGCGGTTGAACTTGAGCATTGGTCAGCGTCCTTTCGGAATCGCAATATCGAAATGCCCAGGAGAAACGGTATTTTGCAGGGTCAAGTCGGCGGTGCTGGAAAATGTGGCTCACTTTTTCAAAGAGTCTGTTCCTTCCGCTGTAGCCCTACGTCGGAAACAACTTAATGACGTATCTGAGCGTGCTTTTATGAGGCACGTACTCTGATGTTGCCGGTCTCAGAATTCTGGACTCGTTTCCCTCACCTCAGTCTCCGACTTAAAATAGATGAAACGAAATCGACGTACGTCGGATAGTCTGTAATTACTGATCAGCGAATATCGTGAGGACCAACGTCCGACCAAGTTGTCCTGAGTTAGTGAGCTAGGCTAAGTCATATCTAGCCTCGGTGGGTGCCATACTGGGGCACATGTACATGAACATCCACTTGCCTCCAGTCGACGGCGTAGTGTGCACATTAGTCTTGTGTTTCTTATAATTGTGGGCATGTGGTCAGCTATTCATAGTAGGCGCTAACAACTTGAACCTCAGTAGTGGCCAGCCGCTGAGGACGTTGCCACTCTAACTAGAATAGAAACAGAGGCGGGCGTGGGAGGATCGCATTTATAGAAAAGTAAGTACAGGGTTCGTGTTTCATCAAACGGGGTATCATGATGCCTCGCCAAAACCGACTTGCCCGAGCTCAAAACAACCGCCCTTGCTGACCTATCGTATGGGCAGAAAGACGATCGATCATCGATCACCGGCCATCTGCATCATCGTCCGTTCTGGGCAACGGAACTCGAGTCATATGAAAAGAAAAAAAAGACATCGAGACGGAATTCACAACCGTTACACTACTACCCTGTTCAAGAACCATGTGACATACTCTGGCTTTGGCAGGACCACCGGCACTTTTACCTGCAAAAGGTTGGTATTCCCATTCTCGTCGACCTTTGCCCGCCGAAAGTCGTCGAACGTCCCAGATCGGACGGCTTGGACTGTTGGCTTGCGGTATGACTCGCTTTTAATGGCCAGCGCAAAATTATCATTTGTTCGGGACAACTCGTCGAATATCTGATCCGCTGCGCGATCGAGATCGGAGGTGGCTAGACGAAGAACCGGGTATCGTCATGTTCCAGTCAGAGGCACGACACGACAAAATTTCCATCGCGGAGTCGCACCTATCTCGCCAGAGAACTCCACGAAAAATTCAATTGCAAAGGGCTGACGTCGATCGTCGATCGTCGTCGTCCAATCCACCATTTGCGCTGGCAACATGATCGCAGCCATCGACGATATGGCAGCTCTCAGCTCTCCTTCGCTGATCATGAACGCTGGAAATCGCAGAGCAACACTGGAAACGACTGGTTAGCAAATACATGGCAGCGTATGAAATACATACTTGAGACGCTCGATGAATTGGATGATAGGGAGACCGTCTGTTGGGTCAAATCCGGCAATCTCGAACACGTCCCCCTGTCTATAGCGCCATAGGCCGTCTCGAGTCGTTAACACGATCTCATACTGTCTTCCGAGCTCGACCTCCCACTGCGATACTGGTCGGTAACGAGTCTTAGGCCGCGGGAAGCACTCACGAGTTGTGAAATTGCATCGACTGATTCATCCTTGCTGATATCCAAAAACTCGACGACCTCTTCACTCACTGGCTTGAATTGGTCCGCTTGGAGAGGATTGCAGGGTGCTGCAATCGTGCCAGCCTCCGAGGATCCGTAACCACCACCAACTATAACAATACTAGGACCAAGAAACCGTCGCGCCTGTACAACAATGAGCAGAGGCAGATGAAGACGTCCTGACGACGAACGCACCAACGGGATGTAGGTCGCAAAGGAACCACTGCTGACACCTCTGATCGTACGCAAATTGGGCCAAACAAGTGCACACCACCCTGACTGAGAAGACGGACGACCGATATGACGCAGCTCCGCCGCACGTTCGGGATCCGGTGAGATGTTTACCTGGTCGACATTCAGTTATGTCCTCTTACACAGTGTAGCCCTCAGTACTGACGTCCAAGTGATGGCGAACTTCTGCTATCCCACTCAAGTCTGGGATAGTACCTTTCTCGATGCAGTCCACCACCAGGTCATATACCGAATCAAGATGCTGCATCAAGGCCACGAACGTGCTGATAAACAGTACGTCAATGGACTCGAGGGACCTGCTGCTGGCTGAAAAGAGCGCGTGTATAAAAAGAAAGGAGCGCCAATCCTTTATGAAAGCAGTGGCATACGGTGCAGCGTGATTGAATACTAGAAAAAGCGATGAGTTGGCATGGCACAGTGAATATTTCAAGTCATACGGAACGTTGACATCTTTTCCTTGTCTTCGTCGGGATGTAGATGCAAATCCTTCCTTATGAACAGAGTTGAGATAACCGTCAAATAAAGTGTCGTTGCGGGACCATTGCTTTCGTCCTCGATGTGTATTGACTGGCACGAAATATGGCCTATGTATGCCCTTGTGCGTTTCCGGAGAGGATCAGGTAATGCCCGAGAACCCGCATTCGAGGACTTGATCTTCGACAAGTAGTCGTACTTTGGGAAGTTCTTCGAAACGCCGCCTGACGTCGCGCTGGACATGACGAGATGATCAGGTATTCCAGGCGCGAGCAAGTTGACGATCGCGCTTGCTTTACAAGGTTTTTCGAGAAACTTTGCCATGAGTGGTGCATATGACTCGTAGGTCGTCATGCGGACTGTCTTCCGGAACGACTCGGAAAGTGCGTCATCGTCAATGACGTCGACCCCTCCAACGATCGTATCACGGAAGTCAGCGAGCTCGAGTGCCGTTTGGGCGAACTGGGTGCCATAGTTGGTCCGGATGATCTTCAATCGAGTTTCCTCGGTTTGCTGCTTCAGTTGCGATGGTGGGGCCGACGGGAGAAATTTTGGGAAAAACATGAAACCGTGAGGTCGATGCACGATCGAACCCGTGTGAACGCTATAAGTACCTACCGAACTCGCGGTCGACATATCTAGTTCCGATGTCAAACAGAACATGGAAACCCGTACATGATACGTTCTGATAGGTTGCTCGTGTCAAGATACGCGCCCAAGACGATGGATTTGGATAGGTCTTGCAGTTTTCCACGTAGGAATGAAGCGGACACGACTGCTGAGCGTTAGCCTGCGCCACTTCACAGCATCATGTGGACATCCACTGCCCTGCGAGAAAGAGATTATCCGGCAGTCAACTTGGCTGTGTTTAACTTGATGATAGATGGGAGATCACGGTTGCTAACCAAGGTTGAGAATGAGAATGAAAGGAAAGACATCGGATAGTAGTCTGGGACATCCGTTTCCACTGAGAACATACATTTCCCCTATGAACGTGAACTAGCGGACAAGGTAGCGAGATAACAGACCATCATTGTTTCGTGCGATTCAGTAGTAAATCATTCACAGCCGATCAGTGCCTCTCGAGTAGTCCGATGCATTAGGTAAGGGTACCTCTCTTTTCCTTTTTTTTTTTTTGGTGTGTGATAGTGGCAGCGGATATCGAAAAAGCGATGGTCCGACACGACGGCTCTCAGAGGTCAAGCCGCCGATACCATCACGCCGGTCACCTCGGAAAGGAAGCCGTACCGTAGCGGCGGAATCCTTGGGGTTGCCACCGCACTGTGCCAATCCGACAAAAAAGGTTCTCTCACCACGTTGTCACTCGGACGCGTCTCGCCTCCGACGCGCTCAGTGGAACCGCTAACTAGTCTTGTCATGATTCAACGGTTTTTAGACGCTCAGGGCTGTCTCGCATTCTCGCTTCGAGAATCAACTTGAAGCCGAATTGATACGAGGTCGGTTAGTCTCAGTTTTTTTTATTTTTTATTTTTTATTCATTCTACGATTATTGTTGCCATGTAATTCAGCGACAGGAAGTGCATGCTTCGTAGGATGGAGACAGGGGTACCAGGTAGTAGTATACTGTGTCTCGTCTGGTCGGACTGAATAACGTTGATGAGTATGATATGGTGCCGTCGGTCCCCGTTCTTGGCCGTTAGGCTTTACGTTTTTGCCCGCAGCTGGCCGCGAACCTGTTCGATCGTGGCCCCAACGGTGCCGCGTCAGGCACGCGAGCGCCTTTGACGTGTGACGCCTAAGTATGTGTGCTTCGCCGGGTGAATACTGTACCCAACAAGGACGTGATCCAGTCAACATCCTCGTCGCATCCGAACTGGTCGTGTGAAGAATCCCCAGGTACTAGCAGTTCCCATCATCCGTATGCAGTCGTACCATCGTCAATTTTGTATTGCAAGAAAGAAAAAATAGAGGATGTAAACTAAAGGTGGTAAAGCTGATGTATCGTGTCTATTTCATGAACGAATCGTGGTTTATCCAACTTAACTTCGTAATAGGGGATATGAAAGGAAAAGTGTCGCTCAACATGTGCCTATGTTATTCCAGGCATTAGCAGAACCTTGTATGAAATCAGCTTTTCGTTTCATCCAACAAGAAAAGAATAGCTCACTTCCTGGCTGCTCGCTATCGTTCCATTGGTTCGCAGTCCAGAGAATACCACTAGACAGAGCATTCAATATCGGAGGAACTCAAACAAGTCAGTAAATGCTTACTTGTACGTCACCTGACTGCCGCTCGAGTACTGAGAATGAAAGTGAGCACGGCGTGACGATGTGGACGAGCTAGACTTACAGCGACATCATTCGCCCAGGCAGAAACACCCGCGCAGTTGCCACTTCCAGTACTCGTTGGAGAAGGCGGCACGGCAGCAGAGGTAGTCTTCGATGGAGCTGGAGGCGGAGGTGCATTAGGAACTGGCCAGGTGCTCCCACGGACAGCAGTAATCCATGTAGAGGTAGCATCAGGATACTACAGAACCGTGTTAGCACAAAGCGGTCCCGAAACACACGTAAATAGAAATTACCTGCCAGGCCATCACACCAGCATCTGTAAACAAATTTCTAGGTTAGAATTCCACAGTTCTCACACGAAGCACGGAGACAAACTAACCCCAACCGCTGGAAGCAGCCTGTGCGACACACGAAGCAAGCGCGGAGGGAGCAATGTACCCGTTGCTAGCATCCGCGCTGGTGGCCGGCTTGCCGATCAAAAGCTTGTTTTTGTTGACGCCGTTGGCCGCAATCTGGAAGAGGGCGGATTGGGGCCAGGCTTGCGAAGAAGCAGTCAAAAGCCCGGAACATGTCGTATACTCGGAGGTCCCCTCTATAGACTGCGTTCAGCGCTTCTTTCTGAAAAGAATTTAGGTAACCACTCACGATTATAGAACTAAGGCGTTCGCGACAGTACGCGTGAGAAACAAAATGGTCGACCAGGAAACTACCGTGCTTACTTGGACGTTATACTAAAATGGACATTAAGTTCCAGACTCATGAAAACGAGGTCGTGGGAACTCACCCAATCGATCAAAGACCCCACTTGCTTGTCAACGGCTAGATAACCTCCCCCGCTCCACATGTTTGGGGAGAACCTTGTCACCTCCGATTAGCAAAAATCACATACTGACAACTATAGACGCTGTGCTCACCAAGGTGCAACAGCTACACGACAAAGTCAGAAATCATACATCATATCGAGTTTCATATAACCATCACGTACGAGCATGGGTGACAATATATTGCCCTACTGGGAGACTCTGACGGAGTCCTTTTGTGTACTCAACGAGCCAGTTCTCAGCTGAACCATTTCCGCTGTTGAATGCCGTGAAGTCCTATCATAGACAAAAAGCACCGATCAGTCACTTGTTAAACTATATTGCTTAAAACAAAAGTTGAAGAATCACCTCATAGTCCACGTCGATGCCCTGAACGCCATATTGAATCACCCAATTGGCCATGGTGGTCGCCGCTTGGGCAGGATCAATGCCGGAAGAAGTTGGCGTCTCCGTCGACCCAAATGCAGATACGATTATGGAGATTCCGGCTGAGTTGTACTCTTGTACGAACGAGGTGCGTTGGTTGCTTTGAAGTTCCTGCCAATTCTGAGCCTGATCGACCGAACCTGAAGCTAACAAAAAGGTAATGGCACTGAAGTGACAGATGAGCCATCTTAAAAGTTGTATATGCTATAAGATGGTAACTCACAAGACATTGAAACCCTGTTCGTCATGAACATTAGCAACCACAGGAGGGCATGGTCATCGTTGCTTACCTGGACGCTCGATGGAGAAGGGAAGGGGTTGACCCACCTGTCGTTGTAGACAACAAAGCGAGGAGCGGCAGGCTCCGACCTCTTCAATATGTCGCGTGCAGAGGGACTGAGTAGCTTGAGCCTGTCAGCCAAGGGAGCAGCATGGGTCATCATGAGCGACGACAGAGCCGTTAGGGCTGCGGCGAAGGACCGAAGAGACACCATTACACAGGCACTAGAACGAATACTCGAGCGAGCTGGGGAGGAGGCTACCGACCCATGGCCCCGTCATGACAAGTTTTTATACTGGGGGAGATGGGCCAAGACCGCGGCAAGCAAAAAAGAGTAAGCACATGTTATTGCAGACGGAATGACACCACGAGATACCTCCGGGACTAGTAGATATGGGTGTATGTAATGCAATATAATTCTGGTCAGAAATGGTAAGCTGAGCGGATGGCCTTCGGTTAGTCGTTAGACGGACATTCAGTAAGTGGCCCAAAAATAGGGTTATGGGACCTACAGGTCAGAGAAGAAACTCGCTTGAGGCAGCAGCCACACAAGCTAATCTCTGCGGGAGGTTTCCGGTGCGGATAGACCGCACGAAGAGAGTTCGGATGCACATGGCAGGGAATGTGGCGACGATGAGAGAGCAGAACGTTGACTTATGGGGAGCATGCAAGGAATGATGGAGGACCACATGAACACCGTTTGCGTCGATCTTTGCATCACGGAAACCAATTCAGTCGACAGAGCGTGTGCTCGGATCGCAATAAATTGCCGGTGACGATGTATCTGGGGCTCGCCTAGGGAAGAAATGGAAACTGTTAACCAGTCCTGACCTTGTCGTGTGCACCTGATACGACCCGGCCACGTCCCATGCACATGTCTCACTTCCTGTGTTCGGCGGCAGCGCTCGACGTTCCTGTTAGGGATTACTACCTACTGGGGCTAGCTATCCCAGGCGACGTTGGCAGACGTGAGTGTGCGTGAGAAGAAACACTGTGAACGTCGACCAGATGCACAAGCGCAAGCACCGGAAAGACGCTCGGGACGGTGGCCAGTGGTGGGACTCGTCCACACGCAGGCTCAGCAGCGCATCGCACGCCCATGGCACCGACAATGATGATTTCCCCACCCCCGATCCTCGCCTCTTCATCCAAGCACACGAAGCAGACATCGTCCGTGGACACTCTCCCGCCTCTCTCGAATGTCCACCCGCGGGCAATGCTCTTGTCCGATGGCCGCCATCAGAGCGCTCAGGTGACACGGACACAGGCGGTGGTCACGAGCCCAGCCAACCCGCCTTGTGGGTAGATAGGTAGGTTTGTTCACGAGTCTCGGCACGCGTGTGGAGCACATATCGTTTATGAAAGTAGCAATAGCAACGGGCACATGACTGTCCATTTGACCTTACGAGTCCTCTTTTACTTCTCCCGCCGATATTCGCCTCATTCCATGTCACAGGTATGATGTGCGGCTTTTGCTAGACCCCGTACCGAGTTTCAAAGCAGAGCGTATCCGAACTCGACCGCTTTCGCCGAGCGGATGGTCAGACCTTCCTTCTGACTCTGAAGACACATTCTTCTTTTCCCCCGATGAAATCGAAGACTATCGTCGCGAGAAGCGGCGCAAGTTAATGGACCGCAGTCGCGAAGAGAGATTAAGTGCACTCGCAGCTGTGGACGACCAGCAGCTTTCAGATAGTTGGGGTGCAAGTGACGAAGAGGTGGCGTATCTGATCTACACACTCTCTCCTTGTCCTCACATGGAATATCCAGCCCGACGAGACACAGAAAGACCTTATTCGCGCGACAGCTTCCCACATCATTTCATCTCCGAATCCTGTTCAGATGGAGCTGAGGATGTTGACCAATTATGGGAGCGACAAGAGGTTTGCCTTTTTAAGGGGTCGCTGGTCTCGAGTCTGGAAAACAGAAAAGGAGAGAGCGAAACAACGTCAAGCAGAAGAAGCTAAAAGAATGCAGCTTCCGGTGACTCCGTCGGCTCTTGAAGGGCTTGCCAGCTACGGAGACAGTGATTCTAATAGCGACGTGTCGGCAGATAAGGAGACCCTCGGTGGTGTTACGGACGCCCCGTATACTGGTGAACACACCGATATCAGGACTGATGCTGTAAAAGAAGCTCGAAGAGCAAGAGCAGAGGAATAGGCCGCGCGGCGTCGCGCCGAACAATCATCGCGACTAGAACAGAGCTAACGTAGAGCTACGTACGTGCCTGCAGGCACTTGCTATTTCTAAAGTCTAGGTTAAGCTTAGTGAACGATAAGAGCTTATGACGAACCTCCGATATACCTTTTTCAGACGTTCATTATGACCGTTAGGGTCGATTGTTGATGCTAGCCATTAATTGTAGCCGAGGACGTGTCGACGTGTCGGCCTGACTGGAACATTGTATCATCGAGGCGTCACGAGAGCATGTCATCCTCGTGCAACGTTGATCCGAGTCGGTGGTAGTCGGCCCGGACACAATTTATTTCCCCGCACAAGTCCCACCACGCTAAGCAATCTTTGATCAGTTCCATCATGAACATTCAAGCGCCCACCCCAGATCGCGACTATGTCTCGATTGCCGACCATGGCCTGTACGCATCACCCCTATCAACTGATAGCTACATCACTTCTAACGCGTGTATTAGCATCGGCAATCTCAGAACTGCAGCTCTGGCAAGTAGTCCACGTTTTCTACGTTCACCTCGATGTCCGACCTCAGCTTCCACAGATCAGCTTGGATGGCTCGGGTGAGTACCCCATGTGCATATCGGGACTACGAGTTCGGCGACTTTAAGCAACTCGAGAGGCGCGATCCGAATCGAAAACTTGACATCCTCGTTCCCATCGTGCGACGATAACTCACTAACGTACCCTGTTTAGTGGAAAGTTATTGCATTCCCAGCTTTGATTCCCCCTCTGTGTTTGCTCGCATTCTTGACAAGAACAAGGTTAGCTCTCCGGGGCGTCTGTTCGCAATTCTCCTCTCATTTTATATCATACGTCAATCAGGGTGGTCATTTCTCGATCACGCCCACTGTCCCGTTTGCCACGAAGCAAAACTATCTCCCGAGCTCCAACGTGTTGCAAACCAAGTATTTCTGTTTCTCACATCACGATCGCCACCGCTGATCTGGTACTTCCAAGGTTCCTCAATGACAAGGGCGTCGTTTGCGTAACTGGTCTGTCGCCCCTTTTTTTTTTTCGTCGTCGCACGTGTAAGCCTGAAGGCGTTTAGATTTCTTGCCACGTCAGGAAAACGAAGGCTCCAAGCAACCCTTGCTTTTCTGGTTGATCAGGCGTGTCGAGGTGCGGCGTTGCCGCAAGGTTTTCTAACCCGATTCTGGTTCACGTTATACCAAGGTCATTCGTGGCACGCTGCCTCTGCGTGTCGAGTGTGCGCCAGCCTTCAACTATGCTCGTGATCAGCACACCACGACCCTTGTCCAAGACGACACTATTCCATTCAATCAAACTCAGAACAAGGCTATTTTTAACTCTCCAGACCTCAGTCTGGACTTGCGTTATGTGGCGGAGAGTACGATTGACAACGTGTCGGTGCCAGAAGTGAACCTTGATCTCCTCGACCTTTCGTCCAAGGGCCTTCTCGGTCCAGCCACGTGTTGCAACCTTTCCCTTGAGGAAGGTCAGCGTGTAACGTTCGTCTTGCGCACTTCTCCTGGAGAAAGCTTCCGCGCCAGAAAACCGACTCAGGAGCAAGCTAACGAGCTCGGAGTTCCCCTCGAGAGTACGTCTGGACCATGAAGTCGTTGGGATTGACCTCTCATCTATAAATAGAGGTCATAAGCGGTGTGGCCAAATTACGGCCAGACGAAGATCCAGTATTGACCAAGGTATGTCTTCATGTGTCTCGTGGTGGAGGTAGCCTTTCTGATACCTTTGTTACCCAGGAATTACTCGAACAGCTCTTCGTGGTAGGTGTTGGATATGCTTAGCTTTTATTTCGGCGCTAAAGTTTCACAGTCTACGAATTGCTATTGGAATTCTTGGATACGTAAATCGACTTATCAAGGAGCTTGGAAGGAGGCTGTTCACAGAAGCGCTCTTGCCCTCAAGCTGTTGATCTATGAGCCAACTGGTGGGTAGAACAAGTACCTTTGTATCCGTCCTGACGCTTGCGCATCGAGGTGCTGTCGTCGCGAGTCCGACCTTTAGCTTGCCAGAGTACATTGGCGGGACGAGAAACTGGTACGTTCACCGTCATATGCCCGTCATGGATGGCGCTCAATTTGACCTTGTAGGGACTATCGGTATGTTGTCTGATCGATAGCGGCCGATTGATGATTGTCTCAAGCACGTTTGCCAAGGGCCTCTTGGATTCGTGACTCCTCGTTCACGCTTTACGCGCTCATTCGTCTAGGCTTTACCCATGAAGCCAACGGTTCGGTTTGTGATAACTCTGTAAAGTATTCGCTGATGCGGCCCCGCAGCTTACATGGATTTCATATTTGAGAGGCTGAGGCACAAAAACCCGGACGGTTCCCTTCAAATCATGTAAGCCGTCGTCGTCGAAACGTGCCAGCATACTCAACGTTCTCATATACTCCAGGTACACCATCCACGGTCAGCACATGTCCGTTAAGAGCGGCGCACGTGTTGATTGAGAACCATAATAGGTGGAAAGGACCTCGAAGAAATCGAACTGAATCATCTCGATGGGCACAAAGGGTCGAGACCTGTTAGGTAACGACTTCGACCGTCTATCAAAAGTGAAATTAACCTCGTGTATGATAGAATTGGAAATGGTGCCGCAGACCATATACAACTCGTGAGACCAGGTCCATTGAATTGTACAACTGTCTGACACGTCTTCCACAGGACATCTATGGCGAATTGTACGCGTTCATCGCGATATGCTGCTTTTAGCTTTAATTGATTTTGCGATAAAGGATGGATTGTATCTACCTCGGACAGAAGGTTCGTTCTATCAGATTCGCCTAAGATTTAGCGATTAATTCGCTGCATAGTTTGGACGTCCCCTGGTTTGTGTCTGAATTTGCGATAATGTGAATGGGCTCACAGTTATTGTGATGACACAGTCGTACGACACATGGTGAGTGCTGTCGCCGGGGTGGTCACATAGACTGATCGATGCATGCCTTTTAGGGTACTAGTCCGGGAACTGTAAGTTGTGTCTTAGATTTCGGTCAGAGTTTGAGTAGCTGAAATTTTCGCTTCTTCTAGTGTAGACTGTAAGAATTATCGTTCGTACCTGGTTCCCCTTTGACGTCGTTTTACGACAGTTGTCGTCAAGAACTACAAGGAACCCGACTTGTACGTTTTTGCGGCTGCATTTCGTTGACGCGCTAGCTGACTCGCCATCGAAAGATCCATATGGTCAGTGCGAGTCAGGGAAATGTGTGTCAGATCTAAATGTCAGTGTGAACATCACAGGGAAGTTCGTGGAAAGAAGCGTCATTTCACGGTAGCGTTGTTGCTTGCCCCCACCGAGTTAATATTCTTACGCCTTGTGTAGTATTCAAAGGTAAGTCGCATGCCGAGGCGCAGCAGGCCGCTCAACATCGTCATGCGTTGCAGATCATGCTTTGGTGAGTCCTCGCATCACACGTGATGTGATACTGACAAGTTTGGGAAAGGGTTGCCATCGACAGAGGTATATCTTGGTACTGTATATCGTTTAGATTTGGACCAGTAACTGCTTCTTTTCAGGTTTACGTTTGGCAGACAAGCGTTCGTTGCCGTGTCCCAGACGCAACGAGTGGCTCGCGGCAAGAGATGACCTATATGAAGAGATCATGCAGAAGGCATGGAATGCAGAATTAAAGGTCTTTGGCCAAAGTTACGAGGAGACTGACGTCATGGACTCGTCTATCCTGATCATGCCGCTTGTGTTTTTCATGACTCCAGTCAGTATCCGAGTATGCTTGTTTGATAAAGGCTTACACACTAGATCTAGTCCGATCCGAGATTCGTAAGCACGCTCAAGCGAATCTTGAAGACTCCCGAGAGGGGTGGTTTAACCTCGAACGTGAGACCAGTTGTCAAGTTTGTGGTATTGGTGCTGAGTACATGGATAGAACCTCGTTTATCGCTATGATGTCACCAAGAGCGATGATGGGGTTGGCGGCGAAGAAGGGACGTTCTGTCTGTGCACGTTGTGGTGTGTTTCTTAATCTATCGCCTTGCGTGACCCTGATCTCGGTCAAGGTGCGTCGAAGCACTCACGCGAGCTGGAGAGTATGAACGACCCTTGTTGGAGCGTGCCATCACCATGTTTGAGGTCGGGATTTTATCCTGCCGTGTTGTTTCAGTCGGAGGCTGATATGAGAAACCTTGCAGGACTTTTTGCAGTACTCTAATCATGTTGGCTTGTGTACTGAGGAAATTTCGGAGGCCGGTGAGGGGTACGCATGATCTGCCATTTTCCCCAGGCTCGATGGTCTGACCTTTGTCTAGTCTTGGCAACGCTGTTCAAGGGTTCACGTGAGTATGGACTGTGTATTTCCTGTGCGATTTATCGATGTGTGTGTAGGCACGTTACCTTGATTTCCGCCGCGTACAATCTTTCGAGGACGATGGCTGGGAGAAAGTAAATGTTGACAGAGAAGGAAATCTGTGTATTGGATCACGTGATTGAATACGACGTGTCGTTCCAAATGTTATTTTGTTTTTATCATCAACGTTGACATGGACTTGCTGCATTCTCAACTGGCTGCTCTTCAGCACCGTCTGTCCTTTGTCGCAACGGAACCCATCGACTGGAAATTCTATGTTCAGACGTGCTCGTGGGCCGTAACGCTGTTCGAGTCCTACCTCCTGTGCGTCCTATTCCCGCTCTTGCCAACTCGCTGACGCCATCACAGACTCCGTCAATACCCGCTCTATTCGAAAACAGAGCCCCCGCCTGTTCTAGCTTCCCATTTTGACGAGGCCACGTTTCGAAAATCGCAGCTGTATGGTAGAGACAAGGCCCAGTTCTCGCTCGTCACGGGTTTGCTCAAGCAAGCCATCGATTCTGCCATGCTCCACTATGGGTTCTACGCTTGGGCGTGGGACGTGGGCGGCTCGATCATTGGTCGGTTTGGGTACGGAAGCGAGTACGAGGTGCGTCCCGTCCAGTGCAAAGTTGCGTTGACATGCCGACCCCGCTTATTTTTTTTTTCTCTTCCTCGCGCAGATCACCCAATCTCTCGCGTTTGCAGCCGTCCTCTTTCTAGTCTCGTCCGTGATCGGCATCCCGCTCTCGGTTTACCAAACGTTCGTGCTCGAAGAAAAACACGGGTTCAACAAGACGGCGCCGTCCTTGTTCGTCACGGACCTGATCAAGAGCTGGATGATTGCGTTCGTGATCGGTGGTCCGTTTCTGTCGGTGTTCCTCTACGTATTCAAGTGGGCGGGGGACCGTTTCGTGCCTTGGCTCATGGCGTTTCTGTACGGTTCTGTCGTGGGTCGCTTTTGCTTTTTATTGACTCGGGATCAGGCTCGCGTTCCAGATCGTCATGGTCATCCTGTATCCGACCGTCATTCAACCGTTGTTCAACAAGCTGTCGCCTCTCCCTGCAGGCGATCTACGCACGCGGACAGAGGAGCTCGCTCACAAGCTCAAATTCCCGCTCAAACACTTGTACGAGATCGACGGCTCCAAACGCAGCTCGCACAGCAACGCCTACTTTTTCGGTCTTCCATGGGTAACGTCTCACCGTGTCCGCTTGACATCGCTCACGCCCTCTTTTAGAGCAAGCACATCGTGATCTTCGACACGCTCATCAAGCAAAGCAAGCCCGACGAAGTCGAGGCCGTGCTCGCACACGAACTCGGTCATTGGTATTTCATGCACCCGACCAAGCTCTTGTGTATCTCGCAAGCGCACGTCTTTTGTATCCTCGCGCTCTTTCCGGCGTTTCTGCACGCGCCGCAGTTCGTGCGCGCGTTCGATTTCTCGAAGACGGTCGCTGCACGACCGCCGACGATCATCGCGTTTCTCATGTTCCAGGTGCGTCCGGCGAAGACGACGGGGGGAAGCGACGGCTGACGCCCCCTTGCCCTGATAGATGATTTTGACGCCGATGGAAGCGGTGGTCGGGATCGCGTTCAATTGCGTGTCGAGGCGGTTCGAGTGGGAGGCGGACCGGTTTGCGTGTGAGCTCGAGGGCCGGTTGGGCGAGTCGGCGATGGGGGACATGGGCGATCGACTCGGACGTGCGCTCGTTACGCTCCATGTCAAGAATCTGTCGACCGTGTGGGTCGATTGGCTGTGCGTCGTCGAGTTTTTTCTTTCTTTCTTTGCGTCGAATGGTTGGCTGATCGTCGGGCTAGGTATTCGGCGTACCATCATTCGCATCCGACGCTCATGGAGCGGCTCAAGGCGCTCGAGCACTTCAAGACGGAGCGGGCGAGCCAGACTAAGAAGGCGCTCTAGTGTAGGCACTCTGTACATGTATCACGTCTCCCTGTCCGAATCATGATGTCCGAGCTGAATATACCCAGGGGCCTCTCCTTATCGCGTGATGTATCTAACATTGTTGATATTATTATATGTGACGACGAAAACCCGAGCCCAACGTACGTCGCTGTAAATAAATCGTACAAACATGTACCATTCCCCCCATCTATCCATGCCAACTCACGCCTCGTGCGCCTCGCGTCCTTCTCGCCGCTCGTGCGCATACGTCTCGGCATCGACCCGACCCTGCTCGACGTCGACGCTCAGGAGCACAGGCACAGCGACCCACACCATGACGACGAGGAAGAAAAACGCAAACCGAATGTCGCCAGTCGTGTCCGCGATAAGCCCAACGACGAGCGGACCCAAAAACGAGCTCGACTGTCCGAAAGGGGGGAGGGGAGGGGGGTGAGCGTCTCACCAAAACAAAAAGGACAGCAACGAAACCAACCTTGTCCGTGATGGAAAACAAGCCATACCTGGCATCGCGTTCAGACAAACTCGTACTAGAAAAAGGAACGTACCACCGTGCTTCTTCGCCAGGCGGAATGAGCGACGCGTAAAACGCCCTCGCGTAGCTGTGAAAGGCGCCGTATGCAAACCCTAGCAGCGCGTCAGTACGCACGACCGCCCCGACGCGAACGCACAGACGACGCACCGAAATACGCCGCCAGACCAAACATTTCGCCGGCCGTCGTCAGCCCGCCGATCGGCAAGCGTCGAATCCAGGGCACGAATCCGAGACAGCCATACGCAGGGACCACGGAGACGATGACGACGAGGAGGACGAGCACGTACAGGTTGGACCACCCGAACCGGCGCTGGAGGGCGGGAAACGCGAGGGAGCCGAGAATCCCCGAGGCGGGGGCAATCGCACCGATAAGAACGAGTGCCGAGGCGTCCATGTGAAGCACCGTTTTTCCAAACAAGATCGCCGTGGAGGTGATGGTGGTGAAACCTGACGGGTCGTGTTGAAAACGACGATCGACAATGACAGTGATAAAATAGAGACAACGTACCGTCCGAGAGAAGGAACCATGCGGCGAGGTATCGAAACGTGTGCTGGAGACGCTTGATCTCTGACCAACGGAGCATCACGGCAAGCCGTTTCCAAGCGGCGCCGACCTCAGACGCGATCGTCCACTTGTCGTCCTCGACGGCAGACGTGTCGGGGAGCCAGACCGCAGCGGGTATGGAAAACGCCATCCACCAGATGCCGCTCAGGCCGATCGCGAGACGGAGCGAAAACGTGGAACCGTGTAGCCGAGTGACGGGCACGAGGGCGAGGAGGAGGAGCAGTATTCCGGCGGCGTACCCGGACGCGATACCTTGTGCGGATATGCGCGACGTCGCACGCGAGAGCGCGGCGACGTAGGCTGTCTGTGCAGTGCCGACGCTCTGGCGGCCGAGGAGGGGCGCGGAGACGGACTCGGAGAGGGGGTCGGCGTCGAGATCGAGGGATGGGCGAGGCCCAGAGACGTCCTCGAGCGTCTTTTGTGCGGCAACGACCTCGGGGGACTCGCGCGCGAGCGAGGGGAGGTAGGCGTTCATGGCCACAAAGGAGACGCCAAACGCGACGTTGGCGCATATCGCCAGCGCGGCACAGAGCACCCACGCGGAGGACGAGGAAGGCAGAAAGAGAAAGAGGATGGCGGCGGATGCACCCGCGAACGCGAACGCGAGGAGCAGGGGCTTTCGGCAGGTGGCTAGGAGGGGGTTCAATCACAGCTGCACGAGCGCGGTGTCGACTCACGGCGGTCTGCGATGCTCCCCATGGATATGACGGTGAGCGCTTGCAGGGCGACGGATATCGAAAAGACGTAGAGGCTTTGGAGGGTCAGGAGACGCTGATGAAGACGGAGGAGGACGGACCTAAAGCTGGCGGTATCGACCCAGAGGCCGGCAATCTGGACCGAACAGCGGTGTGTCGTTGCGTTTATACACGGCGTGGTGCGGTCGGGCTCGAGGAAGCCATTGTCCCTTGCAAACTGCTCGAGGCAGATGGGGAGGAAGAGGGTGAGGGAGACGATGACGAACACTTCGCTGTCAAGACTGTTGTTGAGACTGGAGAAGAAAAAGACGGATAATACCTAGCGAAAGCGTAGCTGAGCCAACCGAAAAGTCGGCGGGTGTGTGCGCTCGACATGGACGTCGGTGTTGAAACAGACTCCCACGTCAATAACAAGACTATTAACTACAACGACAACAACAACAACAGGGTGTCTACGTCGCCGCCGCCGCCGACCTGCTCAAGGATAGCGTCGATCACGTCGCCCTCCTCCATGCCCGCCTGTCGCCGCTGTGAGCACGAACACGTTGACCACAGCGAAAGCGCACCTCTGCAGGCGTGCCCTCTGCTCTCAGTCTGTTGCCGTCATAGACGAATCGAAACGTCCCTGTGCAGCGTTGGCAAAAAGCGCGTCTAGCAAGCACGGTACTTGCCTGACTGTTTCCCGAAGCGCTTCTGTACCATGCGTCAACATCACGCGAGTCATCCGCCCGCGTCACGCACCTCGGTCGCCTCGAATATCTTCCGAAAGGGCATGTTCGGTTTGACTTTGATGGTGATGTCTGTCGCGTGCATTAGCGGACGCGAGGCGGGGCCGGAGTCGACGCACGCTGGCCCTCATAGTTGACAGACAAGTTCAGCTTTGGTTTGACATCATCTGCGTCGGGATCTTGGGACATGGTACTGAAAATTTGGACGAGCGCGACGAGGCGCGCAACAATGTAGGCTACATTACGTAAGCCCCAAGCGGGGTATCCACGATTAAACTCGGAAAACATAGACTCGTTCAAGAAAACTTCCACCTGCGCAAACCGTCGATCGCCAGACGGAGGAGAGAATGCACCAATTACTGACCTGTTTCCGCAATTGACACATCTACAAGGGGGTGAGCAGAGGACCAAGACGGAGGGAAGAGACGTACGTGACAAAGGTCGTCATGGGTTCGTCGGCGCTGCGTGTCTGTGCTTGACGATAACGGCACTTGCGCTTGGGGGGTGTCAACGTGGAAACGTCGTGTAAAAAGGGGCAACTCGCCTGCTTGCACCTTCCGCACTGGAAGCCTTCTGTTTCTGCTTCCTGTTCGCCGGCACCAAGCGACTTGAACAGGTTCTCTTCCTTGATTTTTTGGTCGGCAGAGCGCCGTTCCTCGGACATCATTTCCTAGAGAGGGTCTGCAAGAGCGACGGAAGCGAAAGGAGAGACGGTACCTCGCTCGTCATTCTGCTGAATTTCTCGGGGGAGAGTTCGCCGCTGACGATGCTTTCGCGCAAAGAGGGATTCGCCTTGTCCTTGAGGTTGACGAACAAGGAGCGGATCTTGTGCTTGTACTCTGTAGTCGTACTGCCAAACTGCGCAAAGACGGCCTTTTCTACCGCGATCGCCCGGCCGGTGATTTGATCGCTGGCTGGTGGCGAGTCAGATTCGGAATCCGTGCGCTGCGGAATACTCACGGGCACCCGAGTCACAGGCAAGACCGTCGTAGATGAGCTCCGCACATCGGTCCCGGATGTTGTCGCCCGTCGCGGATATCTTGACGCCGTCGACCTTGGCGCTGCGCGTCTCTGCCTTGCCATTGGGGGCGGGAGTCGCACCTGGCGTGACCGGCGTGGACGGCTTGCGAGCTGCGGGGCAGTCAGCGACGGACAGAGAGACGGTGAAAGGGACGGACCTGGTTTGTTGGTATTGATGAGTCGAGCGGACGAGGCAGACTTGGCTCTGTCCACTTCGTTTTTCCACTTTTTGACGATCTCTTTGGCGAGGTCGGACACTTCCTTGGAGTCGTGTGCACGCAGCTTGCCCACAGCGAGCCCCGCCTTGCTTTCCTGCCAGCGCCGTCGCACATTTTCATTCACACACGGAGACCATACGCACCCTCAACAGCGCTTCGTTCACCTGGAATTCTTTCTTGAGCAGTTGTAGAATAGCCACACGGTCCTGAAGACACGGTCAGCGACGCAACGCACACGAACGTCGAACATACCTCATTGTTGCTCGCATTCTGGAGCTGCTTCACATGTTTTTTGAGCTCGGCGGCGTCTGACATGATAATTCTACGGCTACGCTACGCTACAAAGGCGCCCGTTCCTCGTCGTCTGGATGAGAGCGACGACTCGAGACAAACACGGACAAAGAACAGCCGTCCGTTTCCATTTCTGGTCATCTCCTCCTCCTCAACCATGCTCTCGCTCGACCCCCTCCTCAGACAGAGCGCCGTCCGCACCCGACACATCTTTGCCTCGGACGACGGCACACAAAAAGATGACGAAAAGAGGTCAGTACCACTACCATTCAACTACAACCAGCTCACTCCACTCAGCACCCGTCTCCGCCTCGCCGTAAAGATGGCAGACGACTACAAGCACTACCGCGACCTCCCACCCGCACTTCTCGCCCAGCAAGGCTCCCTCGGACCCGCCCGTCCACCACAGCCATCCCAAAAACTCATCACCGGCCCCGACCGTACGCCCCCCGCTTTCTTACCCCGATCCCGTCTGACCTCCCCCCCTCCAGCTTCGAGCGACACCTCACGCATGATCGCCTCCATCGACAACGTCCCAAAAGCACAACCCTCCACCTTTTCCACCTCGTCCAAACTCTCCGAAGCCCTGACACTCCACAAGACGACACGCACCGTCAAACCGACGTACCACCCCCCATGGAAACTCGTCCGCGTCATTTCCGGTCACCTCGGATGGGTCCGCAGCGTCGCCGTCGAACCCGGAAACGCCTGGTTCGCAACCGGTGCAGGCGACCGCGTCATCAAAATTTGGGACCTGGCCTCGGGCGCACTCAAACTCTCGTTGACAGGCCACATCTCCACCGTTCGCGGCCTCGCGGTCTCTCCGCGCCATCCATATCTCTTTTCGTGCGGCGAAGACAAGGTACGTCGCGATCAGGTTGGCACGCGCCGCGCTGACCCCCCGGCGTAGATGGTCAAGTGCTGGGACCTCGAAGTCAACAAGGTCATTCGCCATTACCACGGTCATCTCTCGGGCGTGTACGCTCTCAGTCTGCACCCCACCCTCGACGTCCTCGTCACCTCCGGTCGCGACGCCTCTGCCCGCGTATGGGACATGCGCACAAAGGCACAAATACACGTGCTCTCGGGCCACTCTGCCACCGTCGCCGACGTCAAGTGCCAAGACTCGGATCCCCAGGTCATCACGGGCTCCATGGACTCGACTATCCGGTGCGTCTTGCCATCGACTACTCGGTTGACGCCCGCCAACGCCTTGTAAGGTTATGGGACCTCGCCGCCGGTAAAACCATGGTCACGCTCACCCACCACAAGAAATCCGTACGGGCGCTCGCGATCCACCCGACCGAGTACTCGTTTGCGTCCGGCTCCGCAGGCGGAAACAATATCAAAAAATGGAAGTGCCCCGAGGGCACCTTTGTGTTCAACTTTTCCGGGCACAACGCCATCATCAATACGCTCTCGGTCAATCCCGAGGGCGTCTTTTTCTCGGGAGGTCCGTCGTCGTTTGCAGTCGGCTTTTGGCGTGGGGCTGACGCTTGGCAGGGGACAACGGGTCGCTCACGCTGTGGGATTATCATACGGGCACGCCGTTTCAGAATATGGACGACGTGCCGCAGCCGGGGTCGCTCGAGGCCGAGGCCGGCGTGTTTTGTTCGACGTTTGACGCCACGGGGACGCGGCTGATTACAGGTGGGGCAGACAAGACGATCAAGGTGGGTTCGCGCTTGTTGTCGCGTGACGTTGCTGAGTATGCGTCGTAGGTGTATGCGGAACAGGCGTCCTAGTATCGGACGTGCCCTTTTCTTTCCATCGTGATGTAGTGTATGCCACATGTAACACGTTTGAAACCGAGCGAGCAAGGCTGTGTCACGATGTTTGTGGACGGCTGGGGTGCGGCTCTACCACATGTAAGGTACGACGTGCATACCTGTTGACGTCGGCTGCTCGGATGAACTTCCATGTATTGGTTGATCAAAGTCAAACGGTTATTTCCCAAATTGAAAACCCCGACACCCTGACCAGAAAAAGAAAAAGTCCGATGGTCCCACCCGCTCAACGACCAAAAAAAAGCGACCAAAAGAAACCAAAGAAAAAAAAAAGGCAGGGAGTACCTACGTATGCACAAGGAGGTGAAAAAAATAATAGTGTGACAGGTATCGCACAATTGGGATGCACCTTCTCCGCCCTACGTCATCCACCTACAACCCGCGGGTGAAAAAAATCATACATGATAGTTTTGGAACACATGGATGATAACAGAGAACAAAAAAAAAAACGTCAGATTGGGAATTGGGTATGATTTCATACCTCCCTAAGCGACATCGTTGCACGGGTCGCAAAAAAATAAGTTTAGCTCCTCGTCTGCTTCACGTATCGGTCGACCAATTTAAAAACAAACAAACAAACAATGATCGTCAGTGTGGCGAATGCGTTTTCCAAAAAAAGTCATGTTTCTTTACCCGTGTCAACCGGCCCATCCTTGCAACGAACTCGACGACACGCCCCCACCGTAGCGAGCATGCGGCATACCATCACCACTATGGACATGCCCGTTTGTCAATGCCGTCATCGGGCATGCGTCCATAGTCATCGTGTACCCAAGCGGTCGTGGAGCTGCTGACGACAGTGGCTGCGAACCATGGCCATGTAATGCCGGGTCTAAATCACAAGTAAATGTCGTCCATCGCGTCATCGATATCGAAAATAAGACACGAGTGACTAAAAAAAACGTACATCCATTTTCCGTAGCAGAGCAATTCATGCCATGGCCTGATCCGAGCGGAGGAAACGAGTTCACGGTCGACATCGCTGGAGACGTGGATTGCAGGGCGGCTTTCAACTTGGCCGCCGTCGCCGCCTCCAACTCGGGTGAAAATATAAACGGAACGTCCCCAGCATCCTTGACCCTCTGCGTGTTCTTGGGGCCAGAGCGGGGTTCAGTGCAGACGGTTTCCAGTCTATATTTGCTGGACATGGCGCTGAGACTCTGCACGTGTGAGCCGTGCGGTAGCTCTTGGGAATGGCGCTTAACAGCCGAGGCCGTTTCCGTCGACTTGGCGGGGTTGGAAATATGTCTAGACATGGGAGCCCAAGGCGTTCCTTGTGAAGGAACGGGTATACCAGAGGGTATTGGCGATTGGTACGACGGAGATGGGGATACTGGAAAATGCCCCGCAGATGGATCATGGAGGGAAGCAGAGAATCCTGCTTCAGGTGATAACATAGTAGGCGAGAAACCAGCCAACGCGGTCGGAGGGCTCGTGTAAACTGGAAGGTCAGGGTATACTGGTATAGTTGGTGAGGCGGTATTATGGGAAGACAGAGATGTGTTTGGGGAGGATGGCGAAGAACCAACGTCTGAAGTGACGCGATTCCACGAGCATCTCCTTCCAGGTGAGGTTGAATTGGGCAGGTCCCCAGGGTGTGGAGGTCGGTCCACACGCCGACCGCGTTCTACCTTCGTCCTACCGACAGCACGTCCGTCTTCAGATACGGGGAACGGTTGGGAACCTACCGGAATGGATAACGGTGTCGGTGTGCTCTTATATTTGGCGCGGACGGGTTCTTCGCGAACAAAGGGCTGTCTAGGGGGTTGCGTACCGTACAGCTTCTTGCGACTCAAACCATGCACCTTTTGGAGCGAAGTCACTAGGCTCGGTGTGGCATCGTTCGGTGGAAGCGCTGGTGGGACGGCAGCAGACTGGGCGTCCTGGGGGAATGATTGATGTCGGAGGACGGGAGGACGTGCTACCGCATAAAACGGTTGCTGTGGGAGATGAGGCCAGAACGCGTGGACAAGGTGAAACTCACCTGGTCTGGCTGATCGATGGAGTGTAGGTCGTGGGCTGTAAGAGGGAATCTGAATTGGGCTCACACGTGTAACCAAGCCGTAAGGCACGAACGTGATGGATTTCCAGAGAGAAGAAAGGTATATTCTGGACTTGAAGGGAACCAGGGCCATACTTGGGTATGGCCTTGGAGTTCGAGCTTGTGGGGCATGGGCAGAGAGGGACGGGAGAGAGGAGGCGACGCACGTTAAACAAGAAGAGCTCGTTCATTGTGGACATGTTTTGTGACGCGAGGAGAATCATGTGGCAGTGTATTTGGAGCTGGGCGGAAGAATCAATTGAATGTGTCGGCATGGTATCGCGTTAACGTACCTGGGCCATACGTTGGCCCAGTAGTCGCCACTCTGATTGGCCAATCTGAGTTGGCATCGTTAGTGAGACGCCCCAGGTGCCGTCGGCGGGGGTGGAGGCGGCGACGATGAAGAGGTGGAAATTGACGGGACCGCCTTGGAATTGGGAGGCGGCCTCGAGCATGAGCTAAGAGAACGGAGATGAGCTGAGAGGACACGTAAGAGAGGAGTCATCTAGCCTCAGTGGCCTTGTTGATGATCCGTGAGCTTATTTTATTATCTGGGCTGGGGTTGAACTTTAACTCTGGGAGCTGGTTGTACTGTCGTGGTGGAGCCGAATGAAGGTCCCTGGCATCGTCGCCGACGGGAGCGGTTACAAGCCAGAGGACTGGGATCTGGGGGAGAGATTAGGGGGGAGGATATGGGTGTGGGTGCGACGGACGGGTATGACGGGGTTGGCCTTGCGCATGGTGCCAAGGAAGGTGGGGAGATAGTGTTGGCAGAGGACGCCCCAGGAGGGGCGCATGGCCTCAGAGTTTTCGATGAGAATGAGCGTGACGACGGCCTTGACGTCGGGCGAGGAGGCGAATATGTTTGGGGGGGACATTCTCAGAGATGGTCGTGGTTGAGCGGAGAGAGCCTCCAAGCTGACATCGGGCTTGCAGGGTTTCTTCAAGCCGCTCACGTGGCGTCGGTCGGGGTTATCAAGATCTTTGCGGAGACAGAATCGGCCCCTGTCTATCCCCCGGCCCGCCGCTCTCCGGCCCTCCGTTTGATCGGCGCCAGCCAGGACGACTTCATCGACGCCTGCGGATCGGGGCGCACCATCGTTCTCTACGTCGTCAACACCGTCCTCGTGATCTTTCGGCCTTGTTGAGTTTCAATTTCCAGTGTCGCATATTGGTCCCCGCATTCCTACTATATGGAGTACCAGAACGCTATGTAGTGTCTGCCTCACCCACCCTTTTCGGGGGCAAATCGCGGAGGTACCCTTGATGGTAACAGTCAAGTTTGGTGGGACTATCCCAACAAGGTCAGTTCACCGCCTTCCGATCCCGACCCTTCATCTCATAATCCAGCAGACTGTGGGAACCGCAGGCGGTTCTTCCATCGCTTTTGCACGTTCCGTGCCCCTCACTGTAGGCAACGCCTCCAACGTACTTGTCGTGGATCTTACCCACATCGGTTCCCCTTTCTGGGTACGTCGCCTTTTCCCTTGGTTACACACCTTGCACAGAACAAATTTGTCTATCAATCTACCAATGTGACATACCGCAAGATGAACATTTCTCTATTCTCGCTTACTCGGACTTTAGATGGCTGGGATATCTATCGCTCCTCTCATATCAATATTGAAAACGCCACCGTCCATAATGATGATGCCTGCGTCTCTTTCAAACCCAACACGCCGACGTAGTCGTTCGAAATCTTTGCTTCAATGGCTCACATGGAATCTCTTGCTCGAGTATATTTCGCCCGCTACTTTCGTGGTTTGTAGTCGGCCCCTTCTCTAGTACACAGGCGAAGCCGATATCGTCGCTACTATTCATGTAAAAATGCTCAGATCGAAGCTCGCCGAAAGTTTTTGGCGGTTCGCCATATCCAAATTCGACAGCTGGCGGAGGTACTGGATATGTCCAGGTACATAACGTACCTTGTTCGTATCTTTGTAGTATACCACACCGACGTATTCAATGACAGAATGTCAACAATGTTGACAACCCTATCTATCCGAATCAGGTCGTTGATCTCACATAGTAGCTGGATGTCCTGGACTGACGCTCGTTCCCAGTACTATGAAACCCCAACAGACATCTGTGCTGAATATCATATCCTAGCACACTGACTATATCCGACCTTCGCCGTACGTGTTCTTCACTCTCGCTTCCTAACCTTCCCTGACGGTTACATGCTAGAGATCGATGTCACTGGTATGTCATTCGGTAAAGCGTAAAACATCGTCGTCGAACTATGTTCTGCCGAGTGCCATGGCATTTAAACGACGGGCATTAACTTGACAAGCCCCGACGGGCCCGCGTTATACTATTGCGAAAACATCGCCAATGAAACGACACCGTGTACGACACCTCCTGCTTCGTCGTAGGAACGCCAATGAGGATCGAAATAGGTTGCCCTTCGCTAAATCCCTCGTATTTCTATTTGATATTTGAATACGACTACTGCATGTCAAGCGACGGGCACGGCCGTTCGACTCGATAAAGTACTTTGTTTTCTTGATGATGCGCTGGTCAAGCTCAGCTTCAACGCTTAAATAAGCACATGATCCGCTTGATCATTTGACGATCGAAGGCGTTATATGTTGATCGCGGCCTCCGCTCCCCACGGTCAAGACATCGACGCCGTTCTGGCTACCGAAGTATTAATGGGATAATATGAAGATCGCGCCACATGTCGAGCCTTCGATGGCCGAAATTTCTCTTTTGGCTAATGACAGGTTCTCTGTCAACGTTTCGAAGCACGTCGACATCTCGACAACCCTCAGTGATCATGCCGCTCGGACCTTTTTTTTTTCAAGCTGTCCTTTTTACCAAACGCCGATGTCAAGTGCTAACCTGCGCGTGTTCTTTTTACATATGCTCCACGCGGTCATCTAAGCGTGATCAACGAATTCCCTTAAGACCCGTTCTGTGTGACCTCTGACTCGGAGATCGCCAAGTTGAGCGAAGAGAGAAGGCATCGGGGTCTGTATCGCGTCGAAAGGAGTCAATAGCTAAACATGATCGGTACGATCCGGAGCAGACCTTTGATTGAACATGCTGGCTTTCTCAACGTTGTCTCTAGATCGATTTATATCGAATGTACTTATTCACTCCTTGGCAAAAAAAAAGGGTACATGCCAGTGAATCTGCACTCGAAATGATATTTGGCAGCAGGGTTTTATAGTACAGTAAGTAGGCGATTTAGTAGCATAGCATTTCGAAATGAAGTTTTAGGTCAGGGACTCACGGGCTTGGCAGTCGCTACTAAGCGTGTGGCACACACTTTGTTTGTGCCCTGGGAAACCTTGTTGAGTCGCACCACAACATTGACATCAATCGATCGCCTCTACAACCATTTGTTACCGTGAAGACATGTTGGCACACGGAAAAATATCCCGAGCACCTCGAGAGCCAGCGGTAATCTTGCTCGACAGGCCATGGTTTAGGCCATCAAAATTAAAGTAATCCTGCATGAGTCGGTTGTTCAACAACTTCTACAGTACCTATATTCGGATCTAAACGCCAAGTCCTGCACTTCAGTTACCTTTACTTGCCTCGTGGTGTGCGCACACACCAGGCTTCCTTTGTGTGGCGCGACCACTGGCAAGCGAAAAGTGTTTCCACAAAAGGTATGGCTATGGTTTCGAAATTCATTACTAACGTTCGACAGACAGAATTCGATTGGTACAATTCGTCGGGTACGCCGAATAGTCTGAATTTGACGAGCAAATCGCCCTCTGTCGCAATGAGCTGCGGCTCCAACGGCGCCCAAATGGATTGAATCTGCTCACTTTCTCTATCCTTTTTCACTCGAGTCAATTAAATTAATAACTTCGTCAGTCGACTCTTCAGCCAGTACCATTTTCATCGATCCAACTTTCACTCGACATTCCAGGCTACTGTACAACTGGTTCCAACAAAACGAGGACCTAACGAGATGCAATGCAATTCTACCCCTGATAGATTGAACGATTTCACTGGAGAATAGTATCGTCTATGCATGCTTCACGCAGCTCGAGTCGCTCTCTGACCTCCTAAAGTACCAACGCTGGAGCTTTGACCCCCGGGGCGTATCACTAGCGTGACACTTTGTTTCCGTTTCAACCGGCTCGGGGCCTTGTCCAATGTCGAGTTTGAGGTACTCAACTTGGGACGTATTTCGCCTGACCCTCCTCAGGCTCACTGGTCAACTCTCTGTAGATGCATCTTGGGGCTCTGTTTGACCTCGAGAGTTGGCTATGGCGACGAGTTGTTTTACTGGAGAATGTTCCAGATATGCAGATATCCTCTACATGTTTCAGACATACACATAATCGGGGCTTGAAGATTCCTCGGGGTCAGATACTAGAGCCCCGAGCTGGGTGAAAGGAATGTGTACGTATAGAGGTACATTGAAATCTTCCCCGCTTGGATGATTGAGCTGCTCTGCTGAGAAATATTTCAGATATTTATTCCCCATTTCTGTTTTGGGTGGCAGCCCGGCTCAGGATCTGCAGAAACGCAGTTTCAGCTGTGGATGTCGGGTGCATAATCCAGCAATAGTCATACCATTTCCGCAACCTACGTTACTTAATCCCCCCAAATGGTAGCCGAACAACGCACTTAGATTCGTGCTTTAATGGACTTGGTGTACAGACTTTCGATCTTTCGAATGAAGGGATAGCAAGACGTGGCTCAACATCAACTGTGGTGTCGCTGGTGCTGTCTACTTTGACAAGAAAGATGAATTGACAGTGATACACCGCATCTGATGTTGTCGTCGCCAGCAATAGGCTAGATCGCTGTATTGTGTATCTGGACCACGCTCATTCTAGGGGAACGGACATGAAATATCCGATTGGCTCACGAGCAGCGGCCACACTAGGTCCGAAACTCACAAAAGATAGTTTGGTACAAGGTACGCTGCCCGATTCGTTGTTTGACGAATTTCAGGTTACATGCGAATGCGCAAGCTTCATCACGGTCACTCTCATGTTTTTAGCTCCGCCCGAAGTTGACGCAAGTATTCGACTACCACAGGCCTTATGCTGGGCGGTTCACGAGACCTGGACACAGATGTCAAGTAACACGCACCTTACTGGGTTCAACAACAAATTAAGATACGACGCCTGCTTGCATTGTTCTAGCAATAACCTTGGCAGCTGTCGGATGCGTGGCTCCAAAGAGAACTGAAATCTCTCGAAGAGTTCTACAGTAAAAATTGATCCCAATACCTTGTTAACATTGGGTACGGCAACGCTGCAAAGACCTCGGAATTCTATCACTTCCTGGTGCATGTATGGATGAAGGACAAGAGAGGAAGGTTCGTCGCGAGAAGCAGAACTTCCCAAGGCAGAGCCTGCAGAACATCTTCTCCACCATGATGTCAGGACCTTTGTGAAGGTTGGGTTATCCCCCCACTGGAATGTACCACCGTTTTCGACAGACTCTTGAAATATGATCAAACCCGAATCGACGAAAGGGACCATAGACCAATATCTACGCCCTGTCCAGTGGTTGCTGTCGAGCAAAGAAGATCTTAGTGCTATCCGAATATGCAACAACAGGTCCTCACTGTGTTTGATAGCGGTTCTGACTCCCTCCACAAAATCATCGTTCGAGCAAGCGATTGCTTTATGTATCTTCTCAAATTCGTGGCCTTTCCCCTGTCACAGCCACGCCTTGAGTCCCGAGTACACACGATAAAAGTCGATGTCAACGGTATCATTCGAGGTAAGGTACCTTTCTTGTCCTCTGAAAGGCTCTTTTTAATGTACACTGTTTATGTCTTACATGTGGGTGGCTTTGGTTACATGTCATTTATAATTCACATGGTCCTCACCAATGGGCATCACACACAGTTGATGATTGATCTCAGCAAGACTTTCAAAGTATACCAAACATCCTCCAGATGTGTTGTGTGGCTGGGACTTGCCACCCATGGTCCTGATCCCTATTGCCTCTGCTGTTGAGGTGTATGGGGCACACATGGGCAACACAATTCTGAAATGCATTTACATACTGACACTCTTGGTTGATTTACTGCAGATCAAGCATGATTTTGCCGGTTGGCTTCAGAATTGATCCATGAGGCCGTTGTAGTATACCATATGCTCCATTTTATTGCTTTCCTGTTCCAAGATGGTTTCAAGATGTATAAATACTTACTAGTTATCTCATATGTTCTGCAGCTAGATCTGTGCAATTATACACAGTGTTTAGTCTCACTCCTGCCTGAGTCTTGAGTCTCAGCAGAGAACCATTAGGACTTCTAAAGGACATTGTGTCACCTTTGAGGACACACTGAGACTGGATGTTGTGCAAGCATAACAGTCTTCATTGATGATTACTTAGGCTCTGCCTGGGTTACTACCCTACGAACCAAAGATTTTGTGCTGCAAGCAGTCCACCACTTCTTAAAGATGACAGAGATTCAGTTCTCTGCCAAAGTGAAAGGATGGATGTCAGATTTTGGAGGAGAATTCAAATCCAAAGTGTTTGATGCATTGCTCCAGGGGGAAGGCATTGCTATCTATACTTCAGCCCCCCATACATCACAATAAAATGGTTGAGCTGAGTGCATGATGCAAATCCTGTCTGATGTGTCAGAGAGTCTTCACTATGATGCCTGCCTTTCAGAAAGTTGGTGGGAATTCTCATTCTGCCATGTAGTGCACTTATACAATTGCCTACCCAAACAGAGCCTTAATTGGTGCACATCTTATGAGCTCCTTTGCAAAGAAGCCCCAGATGTAGCACACCTGCATGTCTTTGGATGCAGCACCTATGTGCATATACCACAGGACATGCAGGTTAACAAATTGGCCTCTAAATCTAAGCTCATAGTTTATTTGAAACCATATCCAGGCAATCAAAAGAACAATATGTTCATGAGATCCCCCAACAATGTTGTTTCTACTTTGTCTCATGCTATTTATGATGAGACATTATTCCCTAAGTGCAAACATGCACCGGTGTGTTCGACCCTTAATACAGGATGCACACTGGTGACCAATCCTCATGGTCATCCTGAAACAGTGGTTGAGCTTTTATCTGAAGTTCCTTCTGACAGCGATGGTTCATGTCCATCCTCTCCTGCTCCTCGTTTTTCATCTCCTCATCCAGTCCCTCATTCTCACACCCCCTCTCCTTGCCCATTACCTGAGCTCCCTGCACCACCATGCAAATCTTGCAGGGTTCCTCCTCTCTATCACTCAGAAAGACAGCATCAGGTCCCCCAAAGACCTGGCAGTGTCTATGGCAATGATCAGCATCCAGTGGATGTCAAACAGGATGTGAACAAGGAGTCCAAATGGTGTGACATAGTTGGTGAATCTGGCCCATCTCAGCAGATGCCTGGTTAGTTTGATCCCAACATATTGCAACCTGAGTCAGTTCCTCCTATGTCTCCACTTGATCAAAGTGAAGATGACATTGAACAATTATGTCATGAAGGGGGAGCTAACCTGACCACATTTTTAATGTCAAAGGCAATCCCACAGTGAGTTAATGCTTCTGCAGAGCACAGACCCCTTCATGAATGGACATATAGGGACATCCAAACCTTACTGCATGCAGCACAAGAGGAATGGAAAGCTGCTTGTCGATGTGAGCTTGACATGTTACAAGAGTGCAATGTTTATGAGCTAGTGAATCACTTCCACAGCCATAAAGTCATTGACAATAGATGGGTGTTTGATGTTAAACCTGATGGTTGCAAACATGCTAGACTAGTTGCCAAGGGTTTCTCTCAGATTGAGGAAGTTGATTTCGATCAAATCTTCTCACCAGTGGTTAGATTTGAGATAGTCCAGCTTATGCTGACTCTCGCCATCATTGAAGACTGGCATATTGAAGTGGTTGATGTTTGTTTGGCTTATCTTTATGGAAAGCTGAAAGAAGAGATTTTCATGAAGCAACTTGAAGGCTTTAAAGTTCCAGGGCAAGAGCATACAGTAAGCTCGAAAATCCTTTCCATGCTAATCCTAATGGCAGTGCGCTTTGTGCACTGCCAAAAACCATGGGAATTTCACTTAGCTTTGGTGGACTTATAAATAGTACATACTCTTGGCTACAAAATCACCCCCTAGGTCATGTGATTTGGTTCACACACTGTCAAGATATAAGCAATATAAAACAACAATGACATGGAAAGGGTTTTTGAGCTTTTAAATTGGTGAGTAGAATCATAGTGTATTTGCTTTTGTTTGTTAGTACAAACAAATGTACATATGTAAACATGTTGTCTGAGCTTAAAAAAGTTCACACGCTTCTTTATTTCCCATTACCATCATGGTCAGATCCCTTTCTCTTACTCAACAAAGCACTATCTTTTCATTGCTTGATTCTGGACTTTCTGGTGAAGCCATTGCCAAGCAAACTGGTGTTAGCCCTTCTACCATATTCAAACTTTGTTCCAGATAGTGTTCTACCCTTTCAAAAGCCATTGGAGGCCGTCCCTCTAAACTCTCTCCTACCAATATTCATCATGCTCAACATTTCATTACTTCTGGGAAGGCTGAAAATGCTGTTCAAGTGACCAGAACTCTTTCCAACATAATCAACCAATCTCTCTCTGCCAGCACAGTTCGTCTTCACTTGAAGAAAGCTGGTATGAAGGCTGTAGTCAAGACCAAATGCCCTATTCTTTCTACTAGACATTGCAAGGCTCATTTGGATTTTGCTTATGCTCATAAAGACTGGACTATAGAGGACTGGAAAAAGGTTGTATGGTCTGATGAGACCAAAATCAATCGTCTAGGGTCAGATGGACACAAATGGGCATGGAAAAGGGCAGGTGAGGGGCTTAGTGATAGGCTGGTGGAAGGAACCCTCAAGTTTGGAGGAGGTTCTCTCATGATGTGGGGCTGCATGACTTGGCAGGGAGTTGGCTTTGCTACCAAGATTGATGGTAGGATGGATGGGGACCTTTACTTTCAAATTTTGAGGGATGAGCTCCAACAAACCCTGGAGTATTATGGTCTCAATTCTCCTAACATCATCTTTCAGCAGGACAATGACCCCAAGCACACTTGCAGAATGGTCAAGAATTGGTTGGAAGAGCAAGAATTCCAGACCATGGTGTGGCCTGCACAGTCTCCAGACCTAAACCCCATTGAGCATCTCTGGGGTTATCTCAAGAGGAGGCTTGCACAACATGAAAATCCCCCTAGTGGAATTCATGAATTGTGGAAGAGAGTTCAGATGGAATGGGAAGGGATACCAGTTGAAGAGTGTCAGAAGTTGATTGAGAGTATGCCTAGGAGAGTTCAGGCAGTGTTGAAAGCAAAAGGAGGTTATACCAAGTACTAGAATACCCATCTATTCAAAAGCTCAAAAACCCTTTCCATGTCATTGTTGTTTTATATTGCTTATATCTTGACAGTGTGTAAACCAAATCACATGACCTAGGGGGTAATTTTGTAGCCAAGAGTATCTAATATTTATAACTCCACCAAAGCTAAGTAAAATCCCCATGGTTTTTGGCAGTGCACTTCGCGCACTGCCATTAGGGTTAGCATGGAAAGGGTTTTTGAGCTCACTGTATCTCATGGCTGGCAAAGTATCCACCCAGTTTTCCACAAATCCTTACTCCATGCCTACCACAAACCCACACATTCCATGCAACAGAAAGCCCCACCTCCAGTACCTGATCTCATCAATGACTATCCTGAACAGAAAGTCAAAGAGGTTATCAATTCTCAAATATGGGCAGAGAAGTTGTTATATCTGGTCCACTGGAAAGGATTTCTAGTTGAAGAAGATGAATGGATCTCTGCAGACAAGCTCTCTCACACACAGAAAGCTATCAAAGACTTTCATAGAAAGCACTCTACTGCACCATTTTCTCAGCAGAAGCTTTGTCTTTGACCCCTGGATCTGGACATGCCCAATCTTGTCACATTGTCTCATGAATCCATTTGCACCTGTTTTCCTGCCTCAGCCACCCTATGTTTGCTGATCCTGGTTTCATCAGAGAATTATGTCAGGATTATTTTCACCTTTTATCATATGATACTTATATATGCTCACAAATGACTTCTAACTCATTCCATATCACATGCTGACAGTCATTCAATAACATTCCATCCATTTCTGGAACATTTATCATAGATGGCCTTCTGGCCTGTGCTTCATTGTAGGAAGCCCTCATCTTCAGTTTATTCATTGTTTTGGCAAGTAACCTCAAGGGCAACCTAGAATCTTTTCTTAAGTCCTGATACATTATCAAAGAGGTTGATATTGTGGACTTGCAGTGGCTGATAGATCTCAATGTCTTTTCTCCACAGGAATCATTGCTGATGAAAAGGGTACATGCAACTGATAATCCAGGAAGCTCCAGGAGTGCAGTTGTGGGTTTGCTGATAACATTGTATGACAGCACCTGGATTGCAAGCCATACACAGCACCAGCTAGATGGATTGGATGTTTTTAAAGAGCCATTCTTATGAATGCAACTAGCTGTAGCATTTTTGTGATTCTTAAATATGCCAAACCTGGATACTTGTCTGATTGCTATGCAATGATCACATGAAAAATTCAATTACATGAAGTTTGGGTGATTAGCAGGAAATCATCATGTGATTATTGCATGCAAAATATAAATTTGGACAATACATATATCAAGTATTGACATATATGTATACATAGAGTTGCTCGACAAAACATAAAATTTAGAAGGGGAACTTATTGTTCATCAATATTTGATACTTTGGCCATCATACTGGCTCAAGGAAAACTTAAAATATTGCTGACATTTACACCCAAAGCTGAAATTTAGAGTTTGCACTGATATTCAAGCTGTTGTGGTACTTCAAATTAGTGTTCTGCCAGCCTGGCTTTGGGTGGCTTAGGCTTTGCTGTATCTAAGGCCAGGTCATAAGCTACTCAAAGCCACCAATGACAGTCTGGCCTGGCCTGAAAGCTGCAGCTTTGTTTCAAGCCATGACCTTGTTCTCAATTTTCATTTTCAGAATTTTCATCTATTGTAATGCACTTATAGTACTTATACACTTACTTAAATAAATTGTACTACTATGCTACTGTATATTGAAAGTATTCCCATTTGTCCACCAAATGCACCATCATTGTCATTTTCTGGTTACTACTGGTATTGATGGGGCACTATCATCTTCCTGTCATTGTGTGATATTGGGGGCACCATTGCATTGCCTGCACCCTTGTCATTGTCATTGTCATTGTATGATCACCACTGGTGTTGATGGGGCACCTCTGTTGGCAATATCTTCCTGTTATGCAGGTGCAACATCCAGTCTTAGTATGTCCTCAAAGGCGACATAATGTCCTATAGAAATCTGAGAGTCACTGCTGAGGCTCCAGACTCAGGCAGGGATAAGACTAAACACTGTGTATAATTGCACAGATCTAGCTGGGGAGTACAGGAGCAACTACAAGGTATTTATACAGTTCTGAGTTACCTCTGAATAAGGAATAATAACTGGGAACACATGGTAACAAACTGCAGCCTCATGATGTCAGTGAAATAGGAGTAAATTAGATATCCATAAAGAGAGGAGATCAAAAGAGTGGAGGTCCATGTCTGAAAGTGATACTATCAGGACTTCTAGAAAGGCCCTTAGGTTGCCCTTTAGGTTACTTGGTAAAACAATGAATAAACTGAAGATGGGGGCTTCCTACAATGAAGCCCCACCTTATATACATGCAGTCTGATGCACAGACCACTATGTAGGGCAGGCATAGAAGCATCTAAGGTATATACATAAGCATTCATGAAAACGAGTGGAATGTCATGGAACGACTGTCATCCTGTGATATGAATGAGTCATGAAGTCATGTGGAAGCATATGTAAGCATCATGTGAAAGCAAAAAAGATAAGTGAAAATAAACATCCTGATATAATCTCTTCTCTAAGGATTAACATCCACGTTGATTGGAGAAATTTTGAAGAACAAGTCATCTAAGCGCTTATAATGACATCAGAACTCTAAGAAGCCTGGGTCCTCAAAAGTGGGCATTTCAGTGCAGGATGGACAGGTGCAAATGAGTTCACACAGCAGTAGGATCAGACCAGGGGTGGTAATGTTCATGGGGCAGAGCTGGAGTTTTTGAGTGGGATGAGGCACCATAGGATGCTTGTGATGGAAGTGTTTGATTGCTTTCTGTATGTGTGGCAAGTCCTCGATATTGATCCACTCATCTTCTTCGACTGGGAATCCTTTCCAATGCACCAGGTATGCAAACTTTTCATTCCTCAACTGGGAGTCAATAACTTCTTCGACTTCCTGTTCAGGAAGATCATCAACAAGATCTGGTACCAGCAGGGGCAGTTTGATTTGCAATGGATGCATGGGCATGTGATAGGGATGGAGTAAGGATTCATGGAAGACTGGGTAAATCATTTTCCAGCTGTGGAGTAAGTTCAATTTGTACAAGGTGACTCCTACTTTTGCAACAACTTTGAAGGGACCAAATCACTTCTGGTTGAGCTTCTTTGCTGGGTGGTTAGTGTGAATATGGGAAGCTTTGAGAAGGACCAGATCCCTGGGTTTGTAATCCGGAGATTTGTGAGTTTTGCAATTGTAAAACTTCTTCATGTCTTCTGCCACTAAGTTGAGAAACTCCTCTGCCATTTGTCATAGTTTGACCATTTGCTTTGTGAACTCGTCTGCTGACTCATTGCGAAGGGACCATTGCTGTCCTTGACCTGTCCAAGGTTTATGACCATAGTTGAGCATGAACGGGGTTTGCTAAGTTGTGGATCGTGGAGTGTTGTTACACACAAATTCAGCCATGGGAAGCCAGTCGACCCAGTCGAATTGTTGGTGGTTGACATAAATCCGAAGATACTATTTGACCCATGTGTTGTACCATTCTGTCTGCCCGTCAGTCTGAGGGTGGAAAGTCATAGATGGGTTTGCCTGTATTTTGAGGAGCTTGTATAGTTCGAGCATGAAGCCTGACATGAACTGAGGTCCTCGGTCCAAGATGACCTTTTGCAGGATGCCATGGAGTTTGAAGATCTTGTCACAGAGTAAGGTCATGATTCCATGAGAGGTGATGGTGGCATTGACAGGGAAGATGCAGATCATTTTTGAGAAATGATCAATGATGACTAGGATGGAGTCACAGTCTTTTGATTCGGATAAGGGTGTGATGAGATCCAGCGAGATGTGTTGCCAGGGTGCAGAGGGTATAGCTTGGGGGTGTAATGCCATGTGCCTGGCCTGGGTATTTGCCTTGTTCTTTTGACAATGATTGCATCTGCAGATATACATAGGCTTTGATATCCTTGGTTGAAGTCGGTCAATAATAGATGGCTTGCAACTTCCTTGTCATGGCTTGTACTCCAGAATGTCCTGCAAGGGGTGAGTCATGGAAATGTTTAAGTATTTGAGTCCATAGAGTCTTGTCCTTTGGTACATATAAAGTGTCTTTGAAAAATATAAGATTATTGCAAATGGAGAAATTTGGATGTGCTTGTGCAAATGCATGTGTAACTTTTGCATCCTTTAGATGCTGTCATACTCGTATCTGAGAGTCAATGTCTGTGGAATCATCAGCTACATGCATTGCTGCTAGTGTTCTCATATCAATAGCATTTGAAAAAGAGGAAAAAGGAGAAGAATTAACATTATTTATAATTATGTCCATGGATTTATAATCATCATCAGATATCGCTGTGTTCTCCACAGCCATCAACATATGATTCTGCTGTAAACAAATGTGGGGGAAATCCGCAAGTTGCAGAAAAATGGTGATGCCTTTATTGTTGTATTGTACTCCCTCTTCAAAATCTGACCTCTGGGACAGAGGATTGGCAGAATTGGTTTTTCCAGCATGATGTGTGATGGTATAGTGGAACTCTTGCATGATCTGGTTCCACCATGCCTGTCACCAAGAGAGATCTTAAGGCATGGAGTAGTAGGTGAGATTTTGATGATCTGTCAAAATCTCAAAGAGAACATGGGTGTCAAGGAGGAAGTGTTGCCAGGTGGTGATGGCTCCAATAATGGTGGCAAACTTGAGATTGGCGGCATGATAGTTTTGCTCCATGGGAAGCAGGGAGCAGGATAGATAAGTGACTGGATGCCATTTCCCCTGTTGGAGTTGGAAAAGAATAGCACTGATGCCGATGCCAGAACCATTGGTTTCGATCTGGAATGGGTCAAAGTTGGTGGTGAGTGTGAGGATAGAGGCATTAATGAGGATATCTCAAAGGGTGTCGAATGCCAGTTGACATGCTTTGGTCCAGACAAACTCTGTCTTCTTGCTTGTGAGATTGTTGAGAGGCCAAGCAATGGCTGCAAAATCCTTGATAAACCTCTGAAAGAAGTTGAGGAATCCCAGGAACAACTGTACTGCTGTCCGAGTAGTCAGGACAGGCCAAGTATGGATGGCATCAACCTTGATCAGGTTGGTAGCAATGTGACCATTGGAGACAATCAGTCCGAGGTATTCCATCATGGTGTCATATCCCTAATCCTAGCCCTCCTCTGCTCCTCTGTTACTCCACTCCTCTGCTCCTTGTTACGCTCGACATAGTCAGAGCATGGCCTACAAAAGGTTTGAGGGCTTATTGTCGCTATACAGCTGACAGGAGTCGAGGGGGTCCAGCAAGGGGCGTCCTTGGTGGAGATTCTGGGAACCATCGGGGAGATGGGATCAAAGGGGTCTTGGGAACCATCGGGGAGATGGGATCAAAGGGGTCTTGGGAACTATCAGGGAGATGGGATCAAAGGGGTCTTGGGAACCATCGGGGAGATGGGATCAAAGGGGCTCTTGAGGACTGTCAAGGAGATGGGATCAAAGGGGTTCTTGGGGACTGTCAAGGAGACAGGATCAAAGGGGTTCTGACAAGGGTATTCCTTGACAGAGGTTCTGGGAACACTGCAGGACTAGCAGTGGGTCGAAGGGGTTCTAAGGAGCATCCACTCAACAGTAGAATGAGGACTGAGGGACTGAGGACAATCCAAGATACAAGGTAGATTGTAGAAGTTCTAGGATGAGGATCTACAGCAGTGTACCAAGGGTTTATATACACACAAGTCCAAAGGTTAAGGGTAGGTCAAGGAAGAAGGTGAGTCAGCAAATAGAAAGCAATGGAATCGCAAAGAAGGCTGAGTCACTATGGAAAGATGTAATGGCATCAGAAAAATATCTGTAATACAACTGTGGATGAGTCATGCTAAATATGTAAGCAGTAATCTGGGAAAAGGTCATGGAAAAGAAAAGAGTCCAAGCGGGACTCGAACAGCAGGGTTAAAGCCCTTTGGTGTACAGTGGTAAGTAAGAGTCAAGAAAAAGGGTAAGG
>JBBPMF010000219.1:0-42200 GCA_038090175.1 Austroboletus eburneus | reverse complement strand
CATAGCCAGACCAACAGACTAGGTAGAGTATTTTGCAAGTCTTTCGCTGACAGTCTATCTTGGAGTCAAGGATCTCGGAGATCTCGTATTCGGATTCACCGTCAACCTCAACCGGAGGGGGCGGAGGTTGGATGCAATTGTGAATGGTATTGGGGACTAAAAGTTCAAGTTGCGAGACATGGAAGACCGGGTGAACGGACTTCATAGAGTCAGGAAGGCAGAGTGTGAAGGAGATGGAGCCAGCTTGTGCGATAATCGGATATGGACCTAAATTCTTCTTGGAGAGCTTTTTGGACGAACAAGTCGAATTAAAATACTTTGCTTTGATGAAGACCAGATCTCCGACTTTAAAGTCAGGGGCCGGAGATTGTTTTGCATCAGCGGGTCCTTGGTATCACTTCTGTGCTGTGGCTATTTCTTCATGGAGAAATTCATGGAGAGAGTCGAGGTCGACCGAGTATTCTCTGGTGCAGGCAGAGGTGAGGCTGCGTTCGGGGTGGATGGAGATATTGGGGTGATAACCTTTGTTAGCGAAGAATGGGGAGACGCCAGTAGTTGTGTTTGGAGCATTGTTGTAGGCAAACTCCACGAGGGGCAGGAGTTCGGCCCAGTTGTCCTGCTGATAGTTGCAATAAATGTGGAGGTACTGTTCCAGCATCTGGTTCATCCACTCAGTCTGTCCATCACCCTTGGGGTAATACCCAGAGGTAAGGTGAAGGCGGATATCAAGTGCTTTGCCAAGAGAGCAAAAGAAATGGGATACAAATTTGGAACTTCGGTCGGAGGTGATGTGGGATGGTACTCCGTGTTTCGAGAACACATGGAGTAAAAATAACTTGGTCAACTCCGGGGAAGTCACCTTGTCATCCATCGGGATGAAGATGCATTGTTTGGATAGGCGATCCATGATGATGAGGATGGTGGTGTGACTGGAGGAGCCTGGGAGTTGCTCAATGAAATCCATAGATATGGAATTCCATGGCGTCTCGGGGATTGGAAGCTGTTTAAGAAGCCCGTAGGGCTTGTGCCTTGGAACTTTTGCACGAGCGCAGGCAGTACAAGAGGATACATACTCTTTGACAAAGGTACGGATGCCTGACCAGGTGTATTGAAATGTGGAACTGGGCTGTGGAATAGAATGGAAAGAAATACTGCTTGTGACCCAGTCAATCAATGGATTGTAGCGGGTAAGCCAGTTGTGTCCAAGGACCAAAGTGCAGGAGCCATCCAGCAGGGTGACATTGAACATTGTCGGGGTGATATCACCGGTTTCAAAGAGGATGGAGAGGTCAATACCTTGAGTGATGGTGGAATTTGATGTGCCATCAAAGAGACGGAGCATGAGTGGAGGGACAGTATAGGTGGAAAGATTGTTCTTATTCACAAAAGTGGTGTCTATGAAACAGTCGGAGGAGCCAGAGTCTACTAACACGGGGAAAGGACAGAGATCATACGATACAAGAGAGACAGAGGGCATAAGAGATTGGGGATCTGAGAGAGTGGACGCATTGAGATGGAGCTCCTTGGTTGCACATTTGAAGTCAATGTGACTATCTGGCTGTGCAGAGCCACGGAGGTCGCACTCTATTTTTTTGCCTTGGAGGAGGCTTTTGGTTTAGCTTCTGGAGTTGTCTTGGCAGTGCGCACTTTGGATGCCTTTGACATCAATCATGGGCAATCTTTAGTGATGTGGCTGCCTTGACCACAGAACATGCAGAGTTTATTGTCGAAGCAGCGTTTGCATTCGGCAGCGGTCAACTTGCCATCTTTGCTGAGCTTCAAAGAGAGGTTGGGCTTAGGAGGAGAGTTGGAGGTACCAGAGGTACCAGGAGCCAGGGAAGTGGTGGCGGATTTGCCCTTGGGGCTATTGCCCTTTGATCCGCTGGGCTTGTTGTCAGACTTGATATCAGATTTGGCATTGAAGGATTTGTTACCAGATGGCTTCTGCTGACAGTTAATCTCAGACTTACGCTCCCAGTAACTCATGTTGATTGATTGTGCAAGGTGATGGAGTGCAGTGAGTGTTGCAGGCTTGCCAACATGGGAGATTTTGTCCTTGATTCTGTCCAGAAGGCCGTTGTAGAAATGGTGACAGAGAGCACCTTCTCCATAGCTGCAGACTTGTGAAGCTATCCTATTGAACTCCACAATGTACTTATTGATACACTGCATGTCCTTCATTGCAAGGTTGTTGAGCTGGTGCTCGGCATCTCTGACAGGGTCGTGAGGACCAAAATCGGTCTGCAACTTGAGCATGAAGTCCCTGTAATGGTCCATCCAGTGAGGATGGAGTTGAGAGTCCTCTGCATCGAGGAGGTCAGGTTCAAACCATTCTAGGGCCATGCCCTTGAGGTAAGACTGTGCAAATGTAACTTTGGTGCGGTCCGTCCTAAAGGCCCTAGGCCAGTCTTGAAAGTTCAGCTCGCACTGAACCAGGAATGTATGGAGTTTCTGAGGCTCCGTGCTGTTGAACTGGTCAGGCTCGCGAACCTTGGTCCACTGGCTTCCAGACTTGGCGGGACGGCAATTGGCACATGACAGTCCATGGATGGCGTCAGCCAAATTGGTGAGCATGTCCTGTGGGACTGGAACATTTTCGTCTTTGTCTTCATCGCTGTCGTGTCCATTGCCAGGGTCAGGGTCATTGCCGGGTCCTGGGGGACCACCAGTGGGATAGTCATTGTCATTGTCATCTAGCAGGTTGAGTTCATCCGTGTTAAACCCGTCGGAATCATGGTCTGATGGTTCATCATCATGTGGAGGAGGACAATGGTGCCGTGGTGTGTTGAACCCGCCAGGTAGGGGATGTTTGGTGCAGGAGCTGTCTGTTTCATCACCTTCGTCGATGACTTCTTTGATGCAAGTGCCTGGGGTTGGAGACCTCAGTTGGCATGGTGCCTGCGATGTGGAAGTGAAAGTCCGACAGGCAGAGAAACTGCGGAACTCGTCGACAACAGCTGGTCTGTGATGTGAACTTGCAAAAAAAACAATAACAGATGGTATAGTGGGGGAGCAACTGAAGCGCGCTTGTTGTCAGAGGCCTGGTGCATTTGCAATTGGGATCACATTTGCATGATATGTGTGGCCATGGGTGATTGTCGATTGTTGAAGGGAAGGGATGGGAACTCAGACAAGCGTGAGTTTGAATATACTGTTAAGTACAGGTCTGTTGGGGACTGGGCAGCGAACTCTGGAGCACCAGAGTTGGTCAGAGGGGGTAGGGACTTTGGCTTCACCTTATGTGATGTGCCCTTGTCCAGTTCCATTGTCCCTAATTTACAAGCGGAGTGGAGGTACGGAGTGACCAGAGGTCGGGGGAGAGTCATCAAGACTCAAGTGAGAGAACTTGTTGACGAGCTCAATGATGGAGGAGAGAGCAGAGGACGGAACTAAGTTGATATTCAAACTGAGGGACTAAGACATATTACAGCAGGTTTATATATGGAGGTCAAAGTCCGAATGTAGTAAAGTCAGGGTCAGAGCGACAGAGGAAACAGAGCACCACAGTGATGGAATGGAGACTAACTATGAAGAGAACAAAGGGAAACGTAACATAATGTACATGAGTGCAAGAAGTAGAGCGGACATGGAGTAGCGGAGGACATAGGAGCAAAGGGGACTTAGCAAGAATTTGGGATATGACAGTAATAATAACACCTGGAGTGTGTCTTGCAACACCTAGGCTAGCTCTCCATATGTTTTTCTTTTGAATATGTCAATCAAGCAATGTGCTGCAGAGCAAATTGTTGGCTATATGCTGTGCATTACATATTATCGCATGTGGCACATTGACAAAACTCCTGGCATGGAACATGACTATGGATTCCTGGCATCCCAGAAACACCCTCAATCTCCCTAAACCTCTCCTACAAAGTACACCTCTCCTACAAAGAAGGCTTGCATTTGTTGCAACTGTGATGCTGGTGCATCTGACTCAACCATTGCCAAAAAGTATGGTCTGCATTGCATCACAGTCAAGTGTATCTATGATCGATATGCTCGTTCTGAGGACTTTTATCATGTTTATCAAAAGCCAGGTCATTGATGCCTATTTACTCCCCATGACACTCATGTTGCTGTCCATTCTCTTGCTGTTGGCAAGGCACATGATGTTTCTGACCTCCAAAGGAAGTTTTTTCCATCAATCAACCCCCAAACCATTTGGAATAGACTTCAACAGTGTGGCTTACAAGCCAATGTATGCTGCCAGCAACCTCTCTTGACCACTGCCCACAAGGAGAAGAGGTTAGCATGGGCAAAAGCACATGCATACTGGACTGTGGACAACTGAAAAGCAGTCATCTTTTCAGATGAATCAAAGTTCATGCTTTTCAGGATGGATGGCCATGAATGATGTTGGAGGGCTCTGGGGCAGGAATTTGATGAGTGCTTTGTGAAGAAATTGATCAAGCATGGTAGTGGCAACATGATGGTTTGGGGGTGCATTATGTCACAGGGGCTGGAGAGGATATGTTGCATCCAGGGCATGATGGACTCAAAGCTATATGTTCAAATTCTTGGTGATGAGCTTCTTGAATCTCTCAGTGTCATATCCCAAATTCTCGCTAAGTCCCCTCCACTCCTCTGTGTATATCATCTCCGCTCTTTCACTCCATATGTCCTCTGCCACTCCATGTCCGCTTTACTTCTTGTGCTCATGTACATTATGTTATGTTTCCCTTTGTTCCCTTTGTAGTTAGTCTCCATTCCATCACTGCAGTGCTCAGGGTAAGGCACAGCAGTGGTACTCTGTTTCCTCTGTTACTCTGACTCTGACTTTACTACATTCGGACTTCGACCTCCATATATAAACCCACTGTAATATGTCTTAGCTCTTCAGTTTGAATATCAACTTAGTTCCATCCTCTACTCTCTCCTCCATCATTGAGCTTGTGAACGAGTTCTCTCACTTGAGTCTTGATGACTTCCCTCTGAGCTCTGGTCACACCATACCTCCGCTCCGCTTGTAAATTAGGGACAATGGAACTGGACAAGGGCACATCACATAAGGTGAAGCCAAAGTCCCTACCCCCTCTGACCAACTCTGGTGCTCTGGAGTTCACTGCCCAGTCTCCAACAGACCTGTACTTAACAGTATATTCAAACTCATGCTTGTCTGAGTTCCCATCCCTTCCCTTCAACAATCGACAATTACCCATGGCCACACATACCATGCAAACATGATCCTGATCGCAGATGCACCAGGCCTCTGACAACGAGTGCGCTTTGGCCACTCCCCCACTATACCATTTGTTATCATTTTTTGCCAGTTCATGTCGTGGACCAGCTGTTATTGATGAGTTCCACAGTTTCTCTGCCTGTCAGACTTTCACTTCTGCATCGCAGGCACCACACCAACTGAGGTCTCCAACCCCAGGTGCTCGCATTGAAGAAGTCATTGATGAAGGCAACAAAACAGACAGCTTCCACACTGAACAGCCTCTACCTGGTGGGTTCAACACACCACAGCGCCATCGTCCTCCTCTGCATGATAATGAACCATCAGACCACGATTTTGATGGGTTTAACCTAGACGAACTCAACCTGCCAGATGACAATGACAATGACTATCCCGCTGGTGGTCCCCCAGGATCCAGTGATGACCCCAACCCTGGCAATGGACACGACAGTGACAAAGACAAAAATGAAAATGTTCTGGTCCTGCAGGACATGCTCACCAATTTGGCTGACACCATCCATGGACTGTCGCATGCCAATTGCCATCTCGCTGAGTCCAGAAGCCAGTGGACCAAGGTTCGCGAGCCTGACCAGTTCAACAGCATGGAGCCTTGGAAACTCCATATATTCCTGATTCAGTGTGAGCTGAACTTTCAAGACCGGCCTAGGGCCTTTAGGATGGACTGCGCCAAAGTCACATTTGTGCAGTCTTACCTCAAGGGCATGGCCCTAGAATGATTCAAACCCAACCTCCTTGACACAGAAGACCCTCAACTCCATCCTCACTGGATGGATCATTACAGGGATTTTGTGCTTGAGTTGCAGACCAATTTCGGTCCTCACAACCCCATTGGAGATGCCAAGCATCAGCTCGATAACCTCTCAATGAAAGACATGCAGCATATTAACAAGTACGTTGTGGAGTTCAATAGGATTGCTTCACAAGTCCGCAGCTACAGAGAAGGTGCCCTCCATCACCATTTCTACATACAACGGCCTCTTGGACAGAATCAAGGATGAAATCTCCTGCATTGGCAAGCCTGCAACACTTGCCGCACTCCATCACCTTGCACAATCAATTGACATGCGTTACTGGGAGCATAAGTCCAAGATTAACCATCAGCAGAAGCCATCTGGTAACAAATCCTCCAACACCAAATCCAACAACAAGTCTGATAACAAGTCTGGCAGCTCAAAGAGCAACAGCTCCAAGGGCAAGTCCACCACCACTTCCCCCACTTCTGGTACCCCTGGTACCTCCAACTCTCCTCCTAAGCCCAACCTCTCTTCGAAGCTCAGCAAAGATGGCAAGCTGACTGCTGCTGAATGCAAACACCACTTCAACAATAAACTCTGCATGTTCTGCAGTCAAGGCAGCCACGTCGCTAAAGATTGCCCATGATCAATGTCAAAGGCATCCAAAGTGTGCACTCCCAAGACAACTCTGGAAGCTAAACTGGAAGCCTTCTCTGAGGTGAAAAAATAGAGTGCAACCTCTGTGGCTCTGCACAGCCAGATGATTGCATTGACTCCAAATGTGCAATCAAGGAGCTCTGTCTTAATGTGTCCACTCTCTCTGATCTCCGATCCCTTATGCCCTTCATCTCTCTTATATCATATGATCTCTGTCCTTTCCCCACATTGGTAGACTTTGGCTCCTCCAACTGTTTCATAGATACCGCTTTTGTGAATAAGAACAATCTTTCCACCTACACTGTTTCTCCACTTATGCTCCATCTCTTTGATGGCACATCAAATTCCACCATCACTCAAGCTATCAACCTCTCTGTGCTTTTTGAAACCAGTGACATTACTCCGACAATGTTTTACATCACCTCAACATTGTTTTACATCACCCTGACAATGTTTTACATCACCCCAACAATATTTTATGTCACCCCGCTGGATGGCTCCTGTGCTTTGGTCCTTGGACACAACTGGCTTACCTGCTACAATCTGTTGATTGACTGGGTCACAAGCAGTATCCCTTTCTGTTCTATTCCACAGCCCAGTCCTGCACTTTTGAGCTCACCCCCGATTCCTAAGGCATCTCCACCTCTGGTTGTCCCCTCTCCAGATCCGCTGCGTTTTTCTGACTGCAAGGCTCTGCCCATTGCTCTCATCAATGCTCCTGCATTCGTGCTGGCCTGTTGCCTACAAGGTTCCATGCAGTTCAGCATGCACATTTGACCAAGAGAAGGTAATCTCCACACCACAGCTACTGAACCTCCTGAACAGATCAATCTCTCTAGTGTTCTGCCAGAATACCATGAGTTCTCTGACATGTTTAGCAAACAACAGGCAGATACTCTCACCCCTCACTGTGAACATGATTTCAAAATTGATCTCGAAGAAGGTACCTCCCCTCCACTTGGCACCACCTACTCACTCTTCCCTTCTGAACTTGAGTCCCTCCACACCTTCTTAGATGAGCATCTTTCAATAGGATTTATCCAACCTTCTTCCTCTGCACATGCTGCTCTGGTCCTCTTTGTCTGCAAGAAGGATGGTTCACTCCGTCTTTGTGTTGACTTCTGGGGACTCAACAAGATTATCAAGAAAGACTGCTACTCACTTCCCACATCTCTGACCTCCTCGATGCCCCAAGCTGCACCAAGGTGTACTCCAAAATCGACCTCTGGCATGCATACCATCTGGTCCATATCGCTAAGAGCGACAAATGGAAAACCACCTTCCACACATGGTATGGTTCCTACAAATGGCTTGTCATGCCATTCGGTCTTATAAATGCCCCAGCGGTGTTCCAGCAGTTTATTAACACTGTCTTTGCTGATCTTTTGAGTATTAGTGTCATAGTGTATCTTGACGACATTCTCATCTTCTCTGAAGACATGGCCTCCCATAAGGAGCATGTTAAGGAAGTTCTCTGCTGTCTCTGCAAACATGGACTTTATGCAAAACCTGAGAAGTGCGAGTTCCATACAGACTCCACGGAATACTTAGGTTATTGGATGTCTCCATCTGGCCTCACCATGTCTCCAGATAAGGTGCAGTCGATCCTTGACTGGCCTAAACCTTGAAAGGTCAAGGACATCCAATCCTTCTTCAGATTTGCTAATTTCTATAGACAGTTTATCCACAATTACTCCAACATCATTGTTCCACACCCGGAAGGGTGTCCCTTGGCAATTCACGGATGCCTGCTGCTCTGCTTTCCAGGTGCTGAAAGCTGCTTTCACTTCTGCTCCTATTCTTATGCATTGGGCTCCTGATGCTTCGATTATTGTAGAAACCAATACCTCTGACTACACTATCATGGGTATTCTTTCCATGAAGTGCCCTGATGCAGAAGTCTGCCCTGTTGCCTACTACTCTTGGATGTTAACCTCTTCAGAGCTCAACTACGACACCCATAACAAGGAGTTGTTAGCTATTCATGAAGTGTTCTGCACTTGATGGCACTATCTCAAAGGCTCTGCAACTCCGGTTGATGTGGTCACTGACCATAAAAACCTCAAGTACTTCGCCACCACTAAACTCCTAATCTGCTGGCAAGCCCACTGGTCGAAGTTCCTCTCCCAATTCAACATAATCATCCATTTCTGCCCCAGCTGACTTGGTGCTAAACCCAATGCCCTCACTAGACACTGGGACATCTATCCCAAAGAGGGGGATAGGGACTATGCTCAAGTCAATCTGCACAATTTCTGCCCCATTTTCACCCAAGAGCAACTTGCTGCATCCCTATGAGCTATGTACCTTGCATTTCCTGTCCTCCGTGCAAGTATGCTCTTTGACCTCAAGAAACTCCACAATGATATTCTCTCTGCTCTTCCATCTGACCCTCTTGCTGTAATCCACATGACCAGATCTCCCAACCCTTCTTCTGACCCTGTATCTGACACTTCCTCTGCTTCCCACTGGACTGTAGACACAGATGGTTACCTCCGTCTTGATGGCTGCATGTATGTGCCCAACATCAATGATCTCCATCTCTGCATTCTCCACTTCAAGCATGATCATCCCCTCTCTGGTCATTTCAGTCAAAACCACACTCTGAAACTAATCCACCATGAATACACCTGGTCAGGCATCCGTACCTTTGTCAAAGAGTACGTATCCTCTTGTACCACCTGTGCTCACACGAAAGTTCCAAGGTACAAGCCCTATGGGCTTCTTAAACAGCTCCCAATCCCAGAGAAGCCATGGAACTCCATATCTATGGATTTCATAGAGCAACTTCCAGGCTTCTTCAGTCATACCACCATCCTTGTTGTCGTGGACTGCCTATCCAAGCAATGCATCTTCATCCTAATGGATGACAAGGTGACTTCCCTGGAGTTGGCCAAACTCTTCTTATTCCATGTGTTCTTGAAGCACAGAGTACCATTCCACATCACCTCTGATCGAGGTTTCGAGTTTGTATCACATTTCTTTCGTTCTCTTGGCAAGGCACTCAATATCCATCTTCACTTTACCTCTGGGTATCACCCCAAGGGTGATGGACAGACTGAGCAGATGAATCAGACGCTGGAATAGTATCTTTGCATTTATTGCAACTATCAGCAGAACAACTGGGCTGAACTTCTGCCCCTCACAGAGTTCACCTACAACAATGCTCTGAATGCAACTACTGGTGTCTCTCCATTCTTTGCTAACAAGAGTTATCACCCCAATATCTCCGTCCATCCTGAACGTGATCTTACCTCCACCTGTGCCAGAGAATACTTGGTCAACCTCGACTCTCTCCATGAATTACTCCATGAAGAAATAGCCACAGCACAGAAGCAATACCAAGGACCCACTGATGTGAAATGATCTCTAGCCCCTGACTTTAAAGTCAGAGATCAGGTCTTCATTAAGGCAAAGTATTTGTTACGCTTGTGCAACATCTAGTCCCAGTGTGTCCTCAAAGGTGACATAATGTCCTATAGAAATCCTGGGGTTCTCTGCTGAGACTCAAGACTCAGGCAGGATGAGACTAAACACTGCATATAATTGCGCAGATCTAGCTGGGGAATATACATGATAACTAGCAGCTACTTATATAGTCCAGAACCATCTCAGAACAGAAAGGCGATGGATAGGACACATGGTATGCTACAACAGCCTCGTGGAGTCAGTGGTAGGAATGGGATGACACAGTCACCAGAAGGAAGGGCAAAAAGGAGGAGCGGAGGTCCATGACAAGAACAGTTCTAAGGGCACATGGTAGGAGTTACAAAAGAGGAAGAAGAGACGAACAGGGTGAGTCAACAATGGGAATCTCCATATGACCATATGGAGCATAGTCTTCAGGGAACAGAGTTCAATAGCATTCTGAGGGTAGTCCATCCTCTGAATTCCATTCCGGTAGAGTATTGAAGAGTTCCAATGGTTCCGGAACTCCGGAACCTTCAGAAATGCGGAAAGGCACTTCAGAAGCATCAGAACCGCAGGAATCAGTTCTGGAATCTTCAGAACCGTGGACACTTGTAATGGTATTTTAATTCGACTTGTCCATCTAAAAAGCTCTCCGAGATGAATTTAGGTCTGTATCTGATCATCACACAAGCTGGCTCCATCTGCTTCATGCTCTGCCTTTCCGACTCTATGAAGTCCATTCACCCAGCCTTCCATGTCTTGCAACTTGAACCTTTGGTCCCCAATACCATCCCCAATTGTGTCCAACCTCTGCCTCCTCTGGTTGAGGTTGATGGTGAATCCGAATACAAGATCTCCGAGATCCTTGACTCCAAGATAGACCGTCAGCGAAAGACTTGCAAGATACTCTACCTAGTCTGTTGGTCTGGCTATGAAGGTACTAATGAAGAAATCTCCTGGCTACTTGTGATGGAATTAGATCACGCATCAGAACTTGTTGCAGAGTTCCATCTCCAGTATCCATATAAGCCTGGTCCTCATATACCTTGATTCCACTTTCCTCTGCTTACATAGATTTTCTCTCCATCTCAGTTTCCTCCATTTAGTGGTTCCAACAATATCTCCATACAAAACCTCTGCTATATTTCCTTTCTCCGTTTCACTCTGTCTCATTTTCATTTATCATATCACATTAAGAAAAAGAAAAGAAAACTATACAAACAAAAGAAAACTACAATTACAAGTTCTTAGGGCCTTACTGCCTGCCCATCTCCACATCCTCTCCTTTGGTGTCTGCCTCATCTCTGGCACCACTCTTCTCTGCCTTGGTCCCATTCTCCTCTGTCTGGACCTCAACCTCAACCTCTGACTCTGCCACATCCTCTGTTTCCACCTGTGTCGCCCTCAACACCTTGTATAACTGCACCAACCTTTGGGCTGTCACGTGCCCTTCCTTTCTGAGATTCCGGAGAGCAATTATGGTGTCGTAAAGTTGAAGCCATTGGACTTCCATGCAGTTCACATGCCAGCCTGCCTCCTCTTCCCTTTTCTGCATATCTTGACACTGAGTCTGCACCAGGTTGTGGACAGCCTCAGCGACCTTCATCATCATGCTGGCAAGCTCCATCCATGGTCTGTCTGTGAACTGCTCATCCTTGATCTCCATCCTCACCTTTTTCTCTGACCCCATCACCTCCAGGCCTGCCTTTCACTTCCTTGGCACCGGCCTCTCCATGACCTCGTCTTCATCATCTTCATCTGTCGGCCACTCACATTGCTGCTTGATGCCGATGCATGCTGCACATGACAATGCCTTTCTTCCCGGTGCCAGCATGCACTCAATGTTGAGGTGGTGGCACCAGTAACACATGTCCAGTGTGTGGTTGATCCACAGCTCGGCCGCCTTCTCCTTCCCCTTGCCCTTTTGATGGGGCTTGGACAGCCCAACCAGTGGTGTCTGCTCATCCTGTTGGGTTGTTAGCTAAATCCGTCTCCGTGGAAATGCACTCACCCCCACATCTGCGTCTATCACCTCTGATGCCTTCTCCTTCATGCGCTGCTCCACCATGACCTTCTCCACATGATGCCTCATGGCTCCCTCCTCCTCATGTTTGTGACACTTGGCCTCTTCTGCCTCATGCCACACCCGCTCTTCCTCCTCCCAATGCTTACGCACCTAGAAGACATGGGAAGAAAGTTAGAGAGTTGAAGTGCACAACCCCCACCTTATATGGCCCCCATCAGCAATATCCGACTCCTCTCCACAACCACTTAGACAATGCTTTGCTGTCCACTCCATGTGCACCCTCATGTCACTTATCCACTCCATCACATTTTCACTTATCACATGCATGGACCTAGCCATTGCTTTGGCCTTCAGGGGTTCAGGCCTAAGAGGGGGATACTGTCATATCCCAAATTCTTGCTAAGTCCCCTCTGCTCCTCCATGTATATCATCTCCGCTCTTCCACTCCATATGTCCTTCGCTGCTCTGTGTCCACTTTACTTCTTGTGCTCATGTATGTTATGTTATGTTTCCCTTTGTTCCCTTCATAGTTAGTCTCCATTCTATCACTGCAGTGCTCAGGGTAAGGTGCACAGCTCCAGCTGTGCGACTGACCAGCACAGCAGCAGTACTCTGTTTCCTCCATTGCTCTGACCCTGACTTTACTATATTTGGACTTTGACCTCCATATATAAACCTGCTGTAATATGTCTTAGCTCTTCAGTTCGAATATCAACTTAGTTCTGTCCTCTACTCTCTCCTCTGAAACAACTCAAGAATAAAGAGAAAGCAAAGAATAGAGTTGAATGACCCTTTGGTCCTTAGAGCAGTAAGCTTGTGAGGGAATCTCCAAGACTTCAAAGCTGGGGACTCCAGCCTCAAAGCCCTGGGGTTTATATACTATTCTACTGTATGTACATGTTTGTGTAAATACCATAAAGAGACATTGTACCATGATAAGAAGAAAATACATGATTGGCTGATAAGAATGCATGAGTCATAAAGAAGCATGTCCGTGAGAGAAAGAAGTAAAGAAGCATGCATCATGTGAAACATGATGAGTGATGTCATCATGACATCATAGATAAGAGATAAGGGTCTAGCCCTTGGACATGTGACAAGTCACCTGACTTGTGGTCTAGACTGCTGAGATAAGCAGTCATGTGATAAGTTATGTTGGAAAATGTCTAAGTCCCAGTGGCCTTGTGCCAATAGGGGTTTTCCTTATATAGGAGGTCAGGAGTTCGACTCCTGCCATGAGCGAGTTTTTAAATAGTGAACAAAGCGTTCGTAACATCCTCTGTCATTGAGCTTGTGAATGAGTTCTCTCACTTGAGTCTTGACAACTCCCCTCTGACCTCTGGTCACTCTGTACCTCCACTCCACTCCCCTTTTAAATTAGGGACAATGGAACTGGACAAGGGCACACCACATAAGGTGAAGCCAAAGTCCCTACCCCCTCCAACCAGCTCCGGTGCTCCAGAGTTCACTGCCCAGTCTCCGATGGATCCATACTTAACACTCAGTAATCTCAGAATCAACAAGAGGAACATCTATTTCTAACAAGACAATGATCTGAAGCACACTTCAAAGCTTGCCACCTTCTGGTTCATTCAAAGCCACATGGACAAACTTGGGTGGCCATCCAATAGCCCAGATATGAATATCATTGAGCATGTATGAGAGTATTTGGAGCATCATGTGCATTCTAGAGCATGACTCCCATCCAACCTTAGTGAGTTATGAAATGCTTTAGTGGAGGAGTGGCATGGCACTGAAAATAACTACATCATGAAGTTGTATAAGAGTATGCCAGAGTGGGTTCAGGTGCTTTTGGATGCGAAGGGTAGTCACATAAGATATTAAGTTGTTTTGTAGTTCCAGGGATTTATGTTTTGTTAATATGTATATGCTGATCTTGTTGAGAAAATCAGTTTCAAATAATAAAATGCACAGTGGTTTTCAGAGAATTTATGCTATAGTATATTCCACATCCAATTTATTCATTTAAGCACCATTCTGGCTTATTATATAGCATCTTGGCTCTTGAATAAGCACAAAATCTTGCAATAATGTGAAGAAGCTGAGAAGGAGTGGGTGATACAAAAAATCATCTAATGCTGTGCATTTCCATATTGAGACACTGTATGTATACTGTACAAGTCAGAATCCCATCAAGGTGGTCACTGTGACTCTGATCACTGAATCCATTACACCCAGGACAAGTGCCAGCATAGCAGCCAAAGTTGCCAACAGTAAGGATGCTGTCATGAATGTCATTGCAGAGTCACCATGTCAGATGACACTGAGATTGTATAGGCTGCAACCATTTCTGCTGAGGGTGACATGCACATTGACAACTTGTACAAAGTTGGCAAGAAAAGTGTCATCACCTTCAAACAGTACTGTGGGATTGATCAATATAATGAAGGGCTGCAGTTTGCAGGAGTGATTAACTGACTAGACTGGTTGTGTCATAGTATGTCAGGGAGAAGTGCAGTACAACATCATGCTGGCATGGTAGATTGCTGGTACAGGTGTGAAGAAGAATCAGATCACTGGAATGGCATGTATAGGCAAGGGCCAGGTGACTGAACATCACAAAAAAAGAGAGAAAGTTTATATTCCATTATAATTGATTATATGGCATTTTGGGGCATTTTGTATAGCCACAAAAATGCTATATAATCCATTATAATGGATTATAAACTTTCTTCCCTTTTTGTGATGGCCAACGAGCTCAGGGACCCAGGACTCGGTACTCAAGGTCAGAAGTCCTGTATTTTGACATAATTTCGAATGAATAAATGACCTAATAGTCACTCTACAGCTTGTCGTTTAATTTACCTAGCCCCACTTCCTGTGGTGACATATTGAAGCTTCAAATCAGATATCTGAAAAGTTGGCGAAAACTCTGCGCAGACTAATATAGAAGGACTAGCGTAGTTTGGAATCCTGTTAGCGCAAAATATGCTCCATTTGGACACGATTTTGAGCGATCCACCAATCAAAAGGCTTTCCTGTGGAACGTAATTCACATAAACTGACAACTTTCAACTTATCACATGTTACATTTCAGACGGTTTGCAGAAGGCTTATACGAAGCTCGTGTGCGCTGCGATGCCACGTGGCCATCCGAATCACATTGATTCCTGTGCGTGGACATGAGGCCAGACCCTGAGACAAGGCTGTCCACGTCACCTTAGACTCATCTGAGGCTCTGGAATTCTACCTTCAATTTCGGCTCGCCCTTCGCATCCAGATTTCCCACCGTACAGCAACAAGTTTGGACAACGTGGTAACTGCGCAATGGGCCATAAAAGTGTAGTACCTCCAGACAGCCATTTTCTCATTCTCAATGACAATGGACTGTATTTCCAGCAAATCCTCTGACACTGGCCTTACTGATCCGCTCGAGAGTAATGACCAGTCCCAAGTCGCATCCCGTGAAAAAAAAGGTGCCCATTTCGTTTGTCTACACATTTCAAGATTTCTTACGCTGAACAAGAAAACGAGGAACCACCCGGAAATAAAAACCAGCCGCAGGACGAAACCCCTTCCTCAACGTCTCAAACGGATGAATGTAAAGAAACGGTTACCACGAGTACGAATTACATTTGTCTACACACGACACTAAGCTTACTAACGTTGAGCTAGAAACCAAAGAACTACCTGGTGTTGAAGATTTGCCGCAAGACGCATCCCATTTCTCGGCCCCTCCTGGGGTACATACAGATGACTGTGTTGAAACCGCTATCACAAGTGCGAAGTTCGGTTTTCTACACGTTTTCCCGAATTTACTGACGTCGACGCAGATATTCGGATCACAGGTGCTGCCTTGGGTCTCAGGCGAATCCCTGCTGGATTTTTTGTTGTTGTAAATCACAATGGTCTTGAATGGAGAACGGAGAACAAACGTGTCTTAGTCGACAACGACATCGTCGAGTGGAAGGAGCAAATCCCAATGTAAGGCGTCATTCCCCATACTCGACTTCGTTCTAATAGAGACTGTAGATCATCCGAACCATCTGCGACGGTTGGCTTCAGGATATACGCGTCCTTCGGATTACAGCCAATGCTAGGGAGTGGGGAGCAACTGCGAAAGTTGATGTTCACTGTAAAACAACTTCTGGAATACAACGAAAAAGCCCTTGGTGAGTATATTATTTTGTGACAGTTCAAGACTAACATTGTCGCAGCTTTCACTTTGTTTCCTAAGGACGGGGATGTCATATCCCCCTGTTCATCCCTCTCAATTTTAATCAGTAGAGGGACGCACAAATACAGCGAAACGTTGGCCTCGAGAGTCGTCGACCGTCATCCTGATTCTGTAAGTACCCGATCAGTCACACTACCATTGTGAATTAATGTATACCCAGTCGACAATCGCATCACAAGATGAACTAACAAAGGCTACAAACAACGGCCATGCCGCTCTCTCACGTTACCGAAAACATGGGGAACAGAGAGATATTGAGCGTTCTATTGAACAATATGAACATGTGCTGCACCTTTGTCCGCCGGACCATCCTTGTCATGCGGCTGCACAGTCAAACCTCGCCACATCAAAGTTCGTCTATTGTCAGGTTCACGGCTCTGGTTTCTCCTTCGATGTCCCCATGTCTTTATATCGCGATGCTCTCAGTGCGCGTCCTGCCGGACACCTTGACCGACCTTGGACGTTGATCCAATTGGCTACAGTGCATTTTGCACGGTTCAAAAAGGAAATACAGGAATGCGACGCGGCTCGAGGCGAGTCATTATTGCGCGAAGCAATAGACCTATCTCCTTCGGAGAGTCACGAGAAGCGAGTGGCTATCTTCATCCTTCGGTTGAATTCAAGACATAGAACGGATGATGGCTTACCCCCTCAACACGATCTTGGACCAGGTGTTACAGACATGGATCCGCTTGAACTGGGTAATCATCTATTGAACCGGTTCAAACGGTTCGGTGAAATCGAGGATGTTCACCAGGCCATTTTCTTTCTAGAACGTTCGCTCCAGTCCAGTTCACGTCGGGGAGAGCGGTATCTTGCAAGCTCCACAAATCTCGGTCTTGCATTCTTCAATCGGTACGGACATCTTGGTGTACTGAGCGATCTTGAGAATGCGATTAGAAGATTCAGAGATGTTACGGAGCTTTATCCGGATTATCATCACGATGAACACAGTCATCTCTCCAACCTTGGAAATGCCCTAGTGGCTCGTTTCGATCGCCTGGGGAAAGTCAGTGACATCCAGGATGCTATTTCGAGACTCACGGATGCTGTCGAGCTCACACCCAATCGACATCCTCACAAACCTGGTTATCTTAACAACCTCGGGAATGCCCTACGGACTCGTTTTGATCGCCTGGGGGAGGTCAGTGACCTCCAGAATGCTATTTCGAGATTCAGGAATGCTGTTGAGCTCACGCTCAATCAACACCCTGACAAGCCTGGCTATCTCAGCAACCTCGGGAATGCCCTACGGACTCGTTTTGATCGCCTGGGGGAAGTCAGAGACCTCCAGGATGCTATTTCAAGGCTTAGGGATGCTGTTGAGCTCATGCCCAATCAACACCCTGGCAAACCTGGTTGTCTCAACAACCTCGGGATTGCCCTATTGACTCGTTTTAATCGCTTGGGGGAAGTGAGTGATCTCCAGGATGCTATATCAAGGCACAGGGATGCTGTTGAGCTCATGCCCCATCAACACACTGACAAATCTACTGGTCTTCACAACCTCGGGAATGCCCTACGGACTCGTTTCGATTGCCTGGGTGAAGTCAGTGACCTCCAGGATGCTATTTCGAGGCTCAGGGATGCTGTCGAGCTCATACCCAATCAACATCTTGACAAACCTCTCCGTCTCTCCAACCTCGGCAGCGCCCTATTGATTCGTTTTGGCCGCCTGGGGGAACTCAGCGACCTCCAGGATGCTATTTCAATGCTCAGGGATGCTGTCGAGCTCATGCCCAATGAACACCCCTATAAACCTAGTCGTCTCTCCTGCCTCGGGGATGCCCTACGGACTCGTTTCGATCACCTGGGGGAAGTCAGTGACCTCCAGAATGCTATTTCGAGGCTCAGGGATGCTGTCGAGCTCACGCCCAATCAACACCCTGGCAAACCTGTTTGTCTTAACAACCTCGGTGTTGCCCTATATTCTCGTTTCAATCGCCTGGGGGAAGTCAGTGACATCCAGGATGCTATTTCGAGGTTCAGGGATGCCGTCGAGCTCACGCTTAATGAACACCCCGAAAAACCTAGCCGTCTCAGCAACCTCGCCGCTGCCTTACGGACTCATTTCGATCACCTGGGGAAAGTGTGTGACCTGGAGGAAGCTATTTCAAGGCTCAGGGATGCCGTCGAGCTCACGTCCAATCAACACCCTGACAAGCCTGGTTATCTCAACAATCTTGGGGGTGCCCTAGGGGTTCGTTTCCATCGCCTGGGGGAAGCCAGTGACATCCAGGATGCTATCTCGAGGCTCAGGGATGCTGTTGAGCTCACTCCTAATCAACACCCTAGCAAACCTAGTTATTTCCTCAGCCTCGGGAGTGCCCTACAGAGTCGCTTCCGTCGCCTAAGGGACATCATTGACTTGGAGGAAGCTATTTCTCAGTATTCATCTTCCGCATTTGTTTCTACAGGCCCCGCCACTATTCGGCTGGAAGCTTGCCATCAGTGGGCCAAATGCGCTCATGTCTTGGGCCACCACTCACTTCTTCATGCGTATGCCGTGGCTATCAGCATACTGCCTCAGCTTGCATGGGCTGGCCTTTCTCTTACAGACCGTTATCGGGAACTCATCAAAGGCACTGGTATTGTGCGGGAGGCAGCAGCAGCAGCTCTTGACTCAGGTTTACCTGAAATTGCGGTCGAGTGGCTTGAGCAAGGTCGATCGATCGTTTGGGGAGATCTTTATCACCTCCGTAATTCATATGACGAACTATCGGGTGCCCATCCCAATCATGCTCGTAGGCTTCGATGGCTATCGGCTGAATTGGAGCATGCTGGTGTAACACGCGAAAAATTATTGTCAGAGAATATGCAACGCGCAGAAGATGCTGAAGGTGATTCGCTACAAAAGCAGGCCGACAGACACCGTGACCTCGCTATCGAGCGAGATAAACTACTGCAGGAAATTCGGAGGTTGCCTGGCTTTGAGCGTTTTCTTCTTCAAAAAGAATTTTCGCGACTTCGCGCTTCAGCACACACCGGTCCGGTGGTGATACTTAATGCTGCTGAAAGCCGCTGCGATGCGTTGATCATTCTTGTCGACATGGAGGAACCGATTCATGTCCCCCTCCCCAAGTTCACCTATGGGAGATCGAATGGTCTTCAGAATTCGCTCAAGACGTTGCTTGGTTCCGTTCGTGATGTTACCTGTGATGATGAAAGAGAAGGGAAGGCTAGCGTTGAATGGAAGGATCGCAAGTGGGCATCTATGTTATCCGTTTTATGGACCAATCTCGTCAAGCCTGTCCTCGAAGCACTGGCCTTCTCGGTATGTGATACCACGCCGGCTTATTTCGTAGCTGACGCATCCAATGATCCATCTGTGCTTAACAGACTCCTGGGGATTTATCACGTATTTTTTGGTGCCCCACTGGACCTTTCACATTCCTTCCAATCCACTTTATGACATGCAACATTCGGATCTCGGGCACAAAGTAACCGACTTTGTGATCTCTTCGTACATCCCCACTTTGAGCGTTCTGCCAGAATCCGATACCATCACTCGTGCACATGTGCGTTTACTTGCTGTACCTCAGCCGGCATCAGATGGCCAAATACCACTTCCTGGGGTGGACGTCGAGTTGCAACACATCAGAGACGTCATCAATAACTGTGAACCAGGACGAATTTTCCTCACGGAGTCTGGAACAGGAACGGTCGAAGAAACACTTTCTTTGATGAAACAGTCCGACTGGGTCCACTTTGCATGCCACGGCGCCCAAGACGATCAAGACCCGACCGCCAGTGGCCTCTGTCTTGCGAACAGGCGCCGTCTAACGGTATCCGATATCATCTCGCTCTCGCGTCCGCGTGGTGGACTTGCCTTTCTCTCTGCATGTCAGACGGCAATGGGGGACGAGAAACTATCCGACGAGGCCATTCACATCGCTGCTGGCATGCTGTTTGCCGGGTACGCAGGCGTCGTTGGAAGTATGTGGTCGATCAGCGATAGGCTTGCACCGATGGTAGCGAGAGACGTGTATGAGCAGCTCTGTCAAGATGGTGCAGTCCTGGATCACCGAAATGCTGCGCGAGCATTGCACAACGCTGTCATACGTCTCCGCGAGAGCAACGAGTCGTTCTCAGGATGGCTTCCTTTTATCCATGTAGGACTTTGAATACCGAATACGCCGAATACATTACGTTGCCTTGTGTAAAAATAAAATATTTCGAGTGGTTTCTGGGCTAACGATTGTCAATCGTTGGTCCTGGTGTGAAAACAAATGCCTTCGTCCTCTTACCGTGTCATTGATACAGACGAAAATCTGTATGCATGTTCAGCCGTTCACCGCTAATGGCCCATCATTCCTGACCGACAGAAAAACGATCGACTCGGGCTATTAGCCCAGGCTGCCCAGCGATGATTCCGACTTCGCTCACAACTCAGAAAGTTGAATTCCGCGCATTCATACAAAGTGCTGACTACGTCGCTCTTCGATAGGATGGTCATGTGTAGGTATGTGGCGCAGTAAGGCTCGGGCGTAGCCACAGAGCTTGGTTTTTGGTTCACGCGTAGGTGTCTCGCGTCTAAAGGTATCCGATATCGTCGCATTGCCACGTCCGCGTGGAGATCAGGATAAAATATGTATCCACACGCTCGTCTGATTTAATTCCTGACCACCCTGACGCCACGCAATCTCAGGAATCAAGATCCAAACTACTGAGATACCGCCGTCTTGGAATGTGGCACTGCATCGGTAACCGAAGAGCAAGTTGGGGATATGATATAAAATTAAACCTGTGACAAAAACATCCTCTCCATATGGATAGAATAATGTTAAAAATTAACGTATGATACCCACACGTTCATCTGAATCAATCAATTCATGACCCACCACTTGACCGCCTGACACCCTCCAATCTCGGGATGCAGCAACACCGTAGAAAGCCACTGCTGCAGATGTCGTCGTCGCTGGTCCAGAAACGCAGGTCTGTACCGGGAAAGTGGCGACTTGGGTGGCAACGAGGGGACGAAATGGTGCTGCTGCGCCTGCGGGGGAAAAAATGTCTCAGTCGGAGATATCACATGGAAACGAGGCAGGACGGACGGGTAGACTCTTGCGCAGCGCTCGATCGAGTTCTACAAAGGCGCTGTAGCGCTTGTGCACGTGGATGGTCGTACTCTGCAAAGCGCCGAGTCAGAGGCATGGGCATGATACGGCGGATGGGACCGAACCTCTCTTGTTCGTATCACACAGTCGTATACTGTCCCGGATGTCGATATCGGTGCGGATGACGAGGCGGAAGAGGACACACCGACATAAGCGCCACCTGGCTCGTCGCCCACGCTGGTCCAGCCGCTGATTTGAACGTCCCTCGCAAACGCACAACTCTCGCCCAAGTTGTCACCGAGCCATATGTCGTGCGAAAAAACCGACGGAGCACCTTGGGAAAGATGGGTCGAGCGGCCGTCTGGTTCCTGTGCAAGGTCCTCGTCAGGCGAGCGAATCGGTCAACTTGGCGCACACGTACGTCGCAGAGTTCGTCGTAAAAGCGGGACTCCTCCTCGACGTCGATACTGTTTGGCAGGACGACTAAAAGACTGTTCGCATTTTGAAACGGGTGCGTCGTTGTCGTGGATGAAACGCTGGACGACCCGGCGAGGAGCATCATGTTTTGACGAAAAAAGTTTCATCGTCCTTTGGCCCAGCCGATCGGCGCTTATATCACGTGATGATGATCAAGATGTGTACACATTTATTACTTGGCCGCGACGTTGCTGTCGACGATCGCCTTGATCATCGCCCCGCCAATCTCGTTCGCTTCCTCGAACCTCGACTCGAAGAACGCAGCCGTCTGTGTAAATCTATCCTTGTACAACTCAAAGTTGCCGAACGCGACACACTGACTCCATCCCCGGGCCGCGACGACAAACTCCAGGTCGTGCGATCGATGGGTCACATCGTACACTGCCGCATGGACCGCTGCGTCCAAACGCGATGAACAACGAAAGAGGTACTCTGCGACGCCAATCCACATCCGAAACACGGGCGTTGCCGCGAGGGCAAGATGGTCAAACGGCTGAATTGAGAGACGGGACCAACAATCGACCATGGCAAGCAACGAAAGATGGGAATTGTTCCGCGGTGCGGCGCCCGTTGGTGTGGACACGTGTTGACCTCCTCCGATGGTGAACTTGTCCAGGACGTCTTCGGTGAGAAAGATGAGTATGGATGCGCCGACCTCGTTTTCTTTGATGCCAAAGACTTTCTCGCGAGCAGCGTATATGCGCTGACGGAGAGTGGGATAGTCTCCCGCGAGCATGAGTTTGAAGAGTTCGGTGGCACTAGAGGCATAGGTGTCGATTTGGATCTTGGCGGATGGATTTAAGATGGCAAGGCCGGCGTAAACGTGCCACTTGTTTGCGTAGATCCGAAGCATGATGTTGACCTTGACAGTTTCGATACCTCCGACGTACTGACCATGTTCCCAGGGGTACGAACTTTGGGCAGCCCAAGCTGTGCCCATGCTAGAGTAGGAAATATGAGCGGCGATTAAGGCGGGAAAAGGAAGCGGGTTACGTGAGAAAGGCAGCATGGGTGACTGCCTGGACGTTGGCGGTGACGAGGTCGTGATCTTCGTAAGAAAGGTATACATAACGTGATTTGAAGCATTTGAAAATGCTCTCGACGACTCGGACAGATTCGTCTGGAGCGCGATGCTTGATGATGACCTAAGAGATTATTATGTGTCAATGTCAACGGGAAAAGGCAAATACGGCATGGTAACGCACAAAGGGCTGACCGACCGGGGAAACGGTGGGTCCGTGGAGGGAGTGTATGGAGACGATGTGAACGTCTTGGGGCAGGTACGTTTCGAAAGCAGCTTTTTCAGGTGCCTTGACGGAGGTCTGTCCCGAGACAATGGCACCCATTTTGGTTGCTACATATGTCAAAAGGGAAGGGGAGGCGTGGTGGACATGGGCAGGACGACTCGGTAGAGGTGGCGCTCACATGGGCCGTATTGTTGTACTACGCGATCGATGTATTCGGCTTCTACGGAGTACATGATGAAATCCGAGATCCGGGAGACGGCATGGCCATCTCTGTGTACGGTGACACCGGGGACGTCTATTAGCAACGTGAGAAGAGTCAAGGAATGACAAGGGGGAGAATGGACCTTTGTACGCTTGGTTCAATGACTCGAATTTTTCGGGAAGATCACAGACGCTGATTCTTTTAGCAAATGTGAGAGCGGACCACGAGGATGGGAATAAATAGACGGACTTTTTCCAGCCGGCGCCGGAAAGGAGGTTAGCGTACATGGTGCCCATGGCGCCCATACCGATCAAGCCAATTGTCGGCTGCTGGTCGATTGGATCACTGGGAGAGACGTCTTTGGGCACGAACATTATGGGAGAGAACAGGTGGGATCGGGCTCAGAGCGATGGTGGACCGTTAAAATACCGGGGCGAAAGGCCTGTGCGTTGGTGACTACGCAGTGGCTCTTCCTGGTCATCCCCTTCCGAGATGCACTGGCGCTGGTTACTACTTATCGGCGCATGCAAACCTCCTTGATCCCGATTATGCCGACCCTGGCTGCCATTTGAGTTCCGGCGCGCACTACGTACTCTGTTGTTCCTCTGTTTGCCCCTTCTCGGCGCTACCGAACTGTTAAGAGCCAACGGTCATCCGCTCCGCCATTTTTTCCTTCTTTTCTTTTCTTTCCTTAGTATCATGTATGTTCCCGCTTTTCCTTCCGCTCGTTTGATCCTCTTTAGCTGTTCCTTTTAGGCCCCATCGCTCCTAGGATTCACCTCAGAATGGCCATCTTTGCCGTACCGTTACCCTCTAATTCGCGTCGGCGCAGCGCATCGCGCTCCACTGACGATCACTCCTCCAACGACACACCCCACAGATTACTCCAGCCTAGGATCCCTGACCTTGCCATCTCTTCCCAGTCGCTCGAATCTACGAATTCATATCATGACGATCTCCCCACACCATCGGCCCCTACTTACGCTTCCCATTCTACAAGTTCTCAGTCCACGCCCATGACGTCGCCTTCCACTGGCTACAGCAGCCTTTTCCCGGGATCTCTCTCCTCCGCAACGTCTGACTCCGTCCCTAGCGTAAGATCTAAATATCGATCCGAGTTCGGTTTGCTGGTCCAAAGTTCTCCCATCCATGGCTCAGTGTCCTCTCGCTCTTCCCAACCCACCTCCCCCCCGTCCCCTTACACAACCGAGTCAGACTCGCCAACGTCGGCATCACATGTCTCTCGCAAATACTCTTCCCCTCGCATTCCACGTCGGCCCTCCACCGCCCCCCATATTCCCTCGGTGCTCGCGACCGCCAGTAGTGCGGACATTTCTGCAACCGAACATCATACGAGATCCTACTCACGACTAACTCTGGGCCTCAAAAACCTTCTTTCCAGACCCTCGATTCCATCACCTTCCAGATTCTCCTTCAATTCTGTAAAGACAACGCCCCCAGATGTCCAAGCGTCTTCTCGCTCGTTTCATACTCCTGTCTCCGGCAGTTTTTCGTCTGCGATACCTCGGAAATCACATCCACCTGATCTGCACATTTCGGGTACCGTCTCCACTCCCATGCTTTGCCCCGCTCACTTTTCTAACGTACCGATAGATGCACGTTGTCGATATACAAGCGAAGCGGACACCAAAACTTGTAATACCCCAACGGCGAACGAGCTTCAAGGAAATCTCGACATATCACTCCAAACATTTCCATCTTCCCCTGTTCATACACCTAAAACGCGCAACGTGTTGAGACGTCGTCCCAGTGCGTCTGCCAAGCTCTTCAAAGGGCGCGAGCGAAGCGTAAGTAGTCCCACGCGACCACGTGAGGCTGGTCCAGACCAACCTCGCTCAAACCCCAAAGATTCCACGTCTCGTCAAGACGGGCCCCTGACTGCGGCCGGTGCTGTCGTCGAGGCTTATAAACAGCAGGATCTCCATCGCGACGATGTTCCCAGTCCTGCCAAACTATCTTTTGACCAGATGAGCTCGGCGGCGTCTCACGAAGGTGCCTTGGATGCGGCAACCCCTTACTGCACTCTCTTTGGTTCGTCGAGTCACGTACAAGTGGGTGGTCCGGATACTCTGTGGACCAAGTTCGAAGCAGACCAATGCCATTCGAATGTGTCACCTTCCGCTTCACGTCAGCATTCTGGATCTGAGTCGGGTGGAGGTGGTCGTAACATCGCACGCAAGGTTTCGATGCGGTGGCGGAAGGGCAGGGCAGGAGACATGCTTTCGGAGGACTCGCCTTCGCGTCATCGCGGTCATTCCAAGGGACAACCTAGCTTCCAGGAGCTATCCAGCACTCGATCCACGGGCCAATCCATAGATGTCGTCTCGAACGCGAATGGCAGCGCATGGTCGGCTTCGATTACAAACCTCGCATTGTCAGGGTCTGAGAAGGGGGACGGGAACGAAGGGGGGAAGCTCTGGCGACTAATACGGCGGATTAGCACCGGCGGTCTTCGAGAGCGATTCCAGTCTAACGAAGCCGTTCCACCCGTTCCCGCTATTCCAAAGGAACTCTTGGAAAAGACGAAACATAATGAACATGGTGACGAACCTGTTTCACCTTCGAGTCGCCAGCCACTACTTCAGCTTTCGTGCGGTAAAGAGCTCATTCGATCGACGACGGCACCGGAAAACATTAGTGGTGCACCCCCAAGCGTCACGACCGCCACTTCTTCGGCTAACTCGTCCAACGTCACGTCTCCTCAGTTCTTTCACAAGATTCATTCACCATGCTCCTCGGTGTCTTCTTATGGCGACCCTGTGCTATTATCCCCCCTGCCAGAACCCACTCTCCCTCGACACATCATCGCTCCTCTCGAGCAGCTACGTTTAGGTGACGGCCACGTCAAAAGTGGTGATTTAGGTACATCGTCGGTACGGGTGCCGCGATCACCCCGTAGATCAACATCCGTTCCTGCCAGTCTGAGAACGACTGAGGCCATGGGTGACCACGTGCCTTTACCTTCTCCACTTCGTCAAACGAATTCCGGGGAATCAATTTCGTCTTCGAGACCCTCTTCCGCGTCTGCCTGTACATCTGCAAGTGCCAAGGTGTCGTCTCAAAGCCAGCGGATGACGGATGGGACTGTGCCATTGACCCCACCACCCAGGCCACTTCGGAGTGGGAAGCGTGGGTATTCGATGTCTCTCAAAAAGGTGCACGGCGACGTGATCGGTGATGTCCGACGAATAGACCGAGTGCCGAGCGCGCAGAGCGACACGACCGCACGGCCTGAATCTCCCGAATCCCGCACATCCTTGTGGTCGAGGAGGCCCGACGCAGACCACGACGGCGTGCCAATACGCGCGCAGCTCACGTTTCGCGAGCTCAACGCGCCGCGCCGTCCGCCTCTCAGTGAGCGGGAGAAGGCGGACATTTGGGACGACTTGTTGGCACGAAGCGATCAGGCGGGGGGGACGTTGCATATCAATGGTGCGACGGAGCTCATGTCGGACAGTCTACGATTTTCGACGCATTCTGATACGTGAGTTGTTGCCTTGTTTGCATTTTTTCCCTCCTCTTTATACCCCTGGCATTCCACGCTGCACGATTATAACATGCACTCTCGTTTTTTCTCCTCTGTACGTTTCAGCTATCTCGACGTACTTCTCTGAGCAGTATGTATAAGCTAGTGACGCAGACCCTCACTCTCTTTCTTTGTTTATGGTATAATATATCAGTCGTACTAGTAGGCTGTCCTGTAATACTTCTCTCTTTCCGCCTTCCGCGACCAATGTATACCAGTACTTAGTTTCGCGAACGGCAATCAACTACGCTCCCGAATAATGACAAGTCCCCACGAAATCCCACACTGATCCTTTGACCAGATTCGGAAAGTCGAACCGTTCCACTTGAAGCCGTCTCAGCACTCCCTTTCTTTCTCCCCATTCCTCGTTGTGCCGCCAACCTGTCGAGCATGGCGACCGACTTATTTTCCTCTGCGTCGTCGCCGTCGGTCATAGCCGGCCTATTCGTCGCCGGTCTGGGCGCCGTCTTTGCGTACACACGTATGGGTCCAGGGCATGCCCACGCGGGCGACCGTGCTGAAACGCCTACGCCTACTCCAAACATCGACGAAGACGTACGCGCCAGCGAAGGCTCAAAGCTGAAGTCGGGGAGCGTCGCGCGGAGACGGAGGAAGAAGAAGACCAAGGGTGCGGTAGTGGGCGCGGGTGCGGGCGAGGGCGATGAGGACGACGAGGCGAGCGGAGCCGTTCAAGGTAGTGGCAGTGGCGGCGGCGGCGGCGGCATTCCAGGTGGCTTCGAAGGTACGCGTGCAGACGTGGACGTGCCGGTGGTTCCTCGAGCGGCGTCTCTGGCCGGGACGAGCGGAAAGAACAAGAAGAAGAAGCGGGGCAAGGGCAAGGGCAAAGACAGGGCCAAGACCGAGGCCGAGGCCGATGCCAAGGACGCCGAGCAGGACGACGAAGAGGGCTCAGAAACGGGCAAGGAGGGCGCTCGGACTACGGCGCACGCTCCGCACTCGGGTGACAGCACCGACGCTTCGGTGTCACGTCTGCCCTCGGCGCCAGTCAGCGCGTCCGCGCATGCTTCCTCCCGCGCGATCCGCGCTGGTACGAAGCCCCACTCAGACCGTACGCGTGCTGCTTCTCGGCCCCGAGAGATCAGGCCTTCGCCTTCGTTGTCACTGGACACGGACAGTTCGTGGACGCACGTCGGTCGGAAGCGTCTCGAGGCGTCTGGAGCGCGGACGCTGCCGGATTCGGTGGACCTGACGAGCAGTGACATAGCCTCGACTGCGAGCGATTCACCCGTGGCGGAGCGAATGGGCGGCACGGACGACGTGCGGGGAGCACGCGCGCTCGAAGATCGGCGTACCCTTGCTGAGAAACTCGTTCCGAGGCCTAGAAAATCGGAGGTGGACGAGTACGTGTTCTTTCTTTGATTGCCATCCATCTCCTTGCGTGCACGTCTTTCTGTGGGTTGGTGCTGGCGCTGACGTTTTGTCTCCCTTTTGTCTTGCCCGCTTTGGTCTGCCAGCATGCTCGAGCGACCCGACGGACAAACCCTGGCGCGCGTCATGCGGGTCCAGGAGGTGCCTGTTCCTGGTTTTTCATGGGAGGATTATGGAGGGGACAGCCTAGTCGTCCATGACGCCGACGAGGAGGACGAAGGGGAATGGGGTGTCGTCAAGAGTCGTCGTCACAACCGTACTCGTACGTGTTTTTTTTTCTTCGTTCTCTCTTTGACGCACGTTCTTGACTGACTTTGCCTCTTCGTTGCTTTTCCTTTTTTCAAAAAAAATAATAGAACTCCCGGAGATGGCGACCGTACCGGCGTCTTCCTCCCCCGACTCTACACCAACGATGACAAAGAAGCAACGTCAAAACGCACGCAAGCGAGAGCTCGCCAAGTCGGCCAAGGCAGAGGCGGAAGCTACGCGGCTCGAGGAGCTCGCAAAGCATAAGCGCGAACTGGAGCGTGTGCGCGCCGTCGAACAATCGCGATCTCGAATATAATCTAGGTAGAGACGAGCCGGAAGGGATGGTGCTGGAAGCGAGCGTAGCAAGAGAGGGATACCTTGGGGCCAGTGTAATGATCAGGGCGAACTGGTGGTGGGATCCATACCCTTTTTTTTCATTTTCTTCATTTCTCTTCATATCCGACTAGACGGACCGTCGAGGTGAATGCATGTAAATTATCTACTACTACCCGAAACAAAGCAAGGACGATGATTGATGCATGACATAGCGAAAGGACGACTTCTTGAGATGACAAAATGCTACAGTAATGGGATGCGTCGTAACAAGAACAGAGAGGGGGGATATGGCAGTTACAGTGTTTGTAAACAAGTGCAGTGTAGTACAAAAATTGCCGAAAGCACATGAGCGTGAAAAAGGAAAAAAAAAAGGAAGGGAAGATTCATGTCCGTGCGAGCGAATCGACAATTCAATTGTGGGGCCGGTGCCCCTGGTATCGGTGAACCGCATGGCATCGTCGTTCATGGAGTGTGGGACATCGGAACACACCAGAATCCCGGAGCTCAGTGCCCACGCTGCGAGTGAATTGATAGAACCAAGTGCCAATAAGCACGTTTTTCGCCTGGCCTCTGACGTCTGATGAAAAATTATATATGGGGATAAAACTTGTTAGGCATCAGCGCTCCGTGGTCGGACCATGCCTTCCGTCCCTGCTGTCTCTCATATCTCGGCCTGACCCATGCCCCGGGAGACCCAGGGGAGCTTCTCCGTATCGTCCCCGAGAGGACGTGCTTGGTAAGTGGAGTGCCATGGGAGCACTGCCAGAGGACGGCCCCCCTCCTTCCATGGCAACATCCGGCGAGACTGTGCTCGCTGACGAATGCGGGTGGTGTTCCATCGCCGCCGCGGGTGCGTGTCGCAGCGCGGCGTTGCCAGGCCTTTCGATTCGTCTTGAAGAACTGGGCGCAGACGGCCGCCCGGCAAGTTGAGCGTCTGCGCGTGGCAGTTTTTTGACTGCGCGTCGGTGTTGAATGGGGAGGTGATGGAAGCAAGGGACAGGGGTGAGTATTTTACGGTACCAGTCGGCGACTTGGCGTCGGACGTGGACGCGCGGCGGGCCTGATTCGATGCATTACTACCCCCTGGAGGTGGCAGAGCCGAAGTGGGAGTGGGAATCGGGTGTGTCCCGGGTGTAACCAAGTGAGGGGCGTTTGATGGGTATTGGGGAGGCTTGGGGGCATGATCGGCTGAGTACGAAGACGTCGGAGGCACGGCGGGCGGGTAAAGCACCGGTCCTGCTGACGTGTGACCAGTGTGATACGAGATGTTGTCGGACGGTGGAGCTCCTGACATATCGGGGGACATTGAATACAACGGCACGTTGACGGCGCCTGGCGGAGCGGAGAAAATGCGCGCGACCATGGATTCTAGGTGTTCTATCCTAGCTTTGAGCTCGTCGTGTTCAATCCTGCTCCGGGTTTTCAAATCGTCGTATTCTGCCCGTGTAACATATTTGTCCCTGAAACCAATGCATCAGCGTCATCCGGGGAACAAAGGTACCAGACTCGTCATACACGGGTTCCAATGTACGCCACTGGCATTTAGACTGTTCGCCGCGTCGGGTGCATGGACCACACGGCTGCGCCCTGAAAAAAAAAGACCGTCTCAGTGGTCTGAAGACGAAATGGAGAAATATACAGAACCTATCACATTTGATTTTGCGCCTCTTGCATTCTGTTGAGTCACGACATAGAAGTGGGGGTGAAAGAAACATTAGTACGTTCGGTGACGAGCAAAAGTTGAGAACGGATCGTGGAAAATGTATGAGTTCCCAGAGACGTACCGTTACAACTGAGAGCCTGACGTCGACGTTTCTTTTTGGCAGGTCCAGGTTGCTCCATTTCACCCTCGTGCTCTGAATCGAGTGCTTCGGACCTATACATGACGTTCTGAGGTGGTATTTGCGATGTGGCATGGGGATCGCTTGATCCAGAAGGACCGGAGAAAGCACCCGGAGGTGGGTAGCCATACGGGGCAGAATCCTGTGGAGGCAGATGGGGCTGCGAGGCGCCAGATGGAGGTAGGTATGGATGGAGCTGTCGTATGGACGGGAGCGAAGGCTGATAGGGAGACGCAGATGGGACGTTGGGACGCGCTTGGGGGTCCGACGAGGCCGAGGGGGACATTACAGCAGGATGATGTCGGGGATGTTTACGCCCGGGAATGGGCAGGTACCTATCCGGGTCCATGTGGACGGATTAGCACGATTGGTGGGAGAGAGAGGCGATAAAAGCGGCAGGATGGAGTGCACGAACCCAAAAGGTAGTCAGCGATTTAAAGGTTTTTGCCAGCGATCGACGGGCGATGTGGCTACAGCCTGGATATATAAGCGAGCCGAAGTGGGTCGCTAGCTCGAAGTTAATAAAAGTCCGGATGACAGAAAGACCCGTTGCTCGGGACTTGGAGGAGAGAAGAGCCGGGCTTTTGGTGAAATGACATTTTTGATCTGAGCTGACATTCAGGTTCGAGCAATAAACTTTACCTTGGCAGCTCGCGGCGAACGGCAAGTTCCAGTAGATGGGCCTGCGGAGGAAGTCGTTAGATATATATAAATTATCCTGCGTCTGGTGGCGCAGGAAGTGGACGAGAGGCAAAGGCACAACGAATTTCAGTTCCGTAAGGAAGTGTGGATTTGGCTTTTGCATGGATTGATCTTCGGTAAGATGACTCCGTCTATCTCCGGCTGAAAAGAATTCACTGACAGATGCTTTAGCGTGTCGTTCAGTCCATCTCGTCTGGTTGACTTAGCTCGGCCCTTGTATGATTTGGTAATATGACTACACTCACTCCACCGTGTAGCATGCCGGCCAACGCGTGCACCCGAAAACTTTTTCCTTCTTCCGTTCAACAAAATTTTTCCTGCTCCTCGAAGCGATCGATCTGTTCATATCCGTACATCCGCGATGACCGGATGGACAGTGCGGTGCGCCGTTACGTCCCGGATCATGGATCCACTTTGGATGGTGGGACCTATTTCCTTCCAAGCCCAAAGAGTGATAGATACATGTAATGTCAATGTTTGCCCACCGCCATCTTCTTCGCTTCCATGTCTGCCTCCTCGCCTTGTGACCCACTTCTGTTTTGTCCATTCGCCCTACCCTTTGAGAACACATGACACGTAGCCAGGATCATATCAGCAGGTGCGTTGAGCATGAGGTGAAGAGATCTTTGATCATATCATCTTCCTCCATGGAACATCATTTCCATATACGACTTTTGCGCCATGCAGTTGCCGTCCATTCATTCGTTTTTTTAAGTATAGTAACCACAGGCACATCCTAGAGGCGCTGCGATAATATCCGATCCATGCTTTTTACTTGCCTGTTTGATACTCGCACCCTGCTCTGATATCCCGCTTCATCGATACCGCTACTTTTAGTCCCTAATTGTATGGGACTTTCTTGGGCTGCTGTGTATATTGCTATCCCATATCTTAAACCTTGACACCCTGTTACAACATCCTTCGGTCTCTGTTCGGCCTTCCGGTGCATGCACTGCAAAGCTTACGTGTTCGTCTTCTCGTGACGGTTCGCTTGTGCACACCGGCAGACGACGCGCCTCGGATGCTCTGCCATGCTCGCTTCGTCTTTGGAATTTGGCAACTGCGTGCCGACGAAACACGCAGAAACTTTCGTCCTCACGCTCAACTTATTATTATCCTTGTTGCTGCAGACCGACTTCTCCGCAAAAGCCTATCAAGGTTAGACAGAGAAGATGCCCTGTAACCGCTAACTCCTGTACTCCTCGATCCCGTAATCTCCGTCTTTCAAGCGCAAAATCATTTAAGGTCCTGCCGGGTGAGAAATAGAACAGTCTGCGCGCCTATAGCTGGTGCGTCCTTCCACTCCCCACTCGATTATGTCCACCCGGCATCGGGAATGGTTTATCTAACCACCGCGACACCTGCGTTCCGGATCACTGATCGGTCATATCGCTAAAGTTGTCTGAACCATTGGAGCATTACTCACCACCCGCAAGGCTGCAAAGCTTCGATGACGTGTCAATGTTCGTGCTTGGATCAGACCTGCAATACTTGCGTTTCGCTCCAATTAATTGATGACCCTGTTGCTGTATGTACATACCATTTGACATGAAACTTTGTTCCCAAGTTCCTCTAACGCCGCTATGGAGATGCAATGTGCTAGTACTAGCAAATGATGGTTAGGATGTCGTATTCGTTTTCGCCACTTGCCCCTGAACGGTGCTAATACGCCGTTGGGATCGCTTGTTTCCGGCCGACGTCTGCCTGTTGTTCCTATGTATTTATACAATATGAAAAGGAAATCTTATTGTTTACATATACATGAGCTGTGTGTGCCGTGTAATAGCGCGGACATGCATTTCAAGCATGTATCATGTCTCAACGTGGTGCCAAGCTCTATCCGATCTTCCTTTTCTCTTCGATTTCTTATTCAAATGGTTATTTTGTTCGACCGGCAAACCTCTGATGGATGTTTCAGCTCGAGGCCGATTGAATGTTTCTCTTTGTTCTCGAATCTCGATTGAGAACCGTCGGCACGAAAAAAATAATACCAATAAAAGCATAGGCTGTACAGCGTTTGAGATCACTAATTACTAGACTCTACATCCTGTTCTCTTTCGTACTCCATCAGCGGCGGCGGCCGTGCACGCGTATCGGACAATAAAGCCTTTTATTCTGATCAACGATTCTCTTTTCTCCGGAAGCCGTCATCGTTGCTGTTAGCACTCCACGTTCCGAGTTTTTTTCCTCTTCTTTTTTTCTTCCTTCTTTTGAGGCAGCAAAAAACCCAGTATCATTCTCGATCGTATCTCAGGCTAGTACCGACTCGGAAATCGTATCTACATCTTGGCGGGTTAGCGCCGACTTCGGACCGGTTGACGACACGTGCCATGTCCCTCACACAAAGTTCCAAGTCCGTCTACCGTATCACGTCAATGATTCGTGTAGGTATAACTACCGAGCAATACTTGGCCGGTCGCATAATTGCATAAGGCAGGGATGAACGGGCCGCCATACTTAGCTGGTAATCATATTATATGAACGAGGGCTCGTGCGTCGTTTGAGCGCAGCAATCGGCGGAAACTCCGAATGAAGCGACTGAAGTATATAAAAAAAGGTTCAACCGTCACCGCGAATCGTGTGTTCTATCGAAGGTGGGGGATGCATTATTATAAGACATAACATCCCCTTTGTGTAATGTGTGAAATGATCCGATTATTTTTGTCTTTTCCGGGCTTCTCGAAATTCAACCGTCCCGGGTTGCACATGGATGAGCATCCACCGTGACAGGGCTTTCGTTGCGATCATTCTTCGAAGGTCAAGAAATAAAATTATGAGGCGACCAAATTAATTTCGTGTATACCGGTTGTATCACAACCGGATATTTCTCCCTCCGTGAAAGGTATAGCTGCTTTCTCCGTCAACAATTGAAGACGATGCCGAACAAGTCAAATGAGCCACACATTCCCCCGATGAGAATTTGTAATTTTGCCCCGTCTGCATTCCTTTGCTCCGATAGAACTTGAAAGAATCCAGGGTGTACGCGTGAACCACCATCCAGTGCACGCTGTAATAAAATCGCTCTGGGCGAATTGGCAATGCCATGTCCATCGGCCATGTCCGTTTGCCGAAGGCTTTCTTATCTGACGCCACGAGGATCTCAGAATTACTAACCAACACCCGTATATGTCAGGGACGTAGAGCGATCTGTGTCCGCAGTATCATTGCCCATTTCCTGAGAAAGGTTTAGTTTGGGGTACGGACTTTGGGCCGCGCAGTCTCCATCCGAGCGTATCCACCGGGTTTACCACCGCGAATGCCTTGCTGTATTGAGTCATGAGCTGCGCCCGTTGTCTGGACCCATGGCGACGACAAAATTAAGCCTGTATGAGATAGGTGGGATGATAGAGTATCAATTCCCCGTCATGCAACCTCAGCTTGTGTCCTGCAAGTACATCGAGCACGTTACGTGGAAAGGGTCCAACGCAGCTGGTTGGTTTTAGATGAGAACCACAGGTTCAAAAATGGGCTGAGAGTACATATTAGTCAGAAATAATGACAGCTCGAATAATTGTCTACCGTATGTGGATCTTCTCTAAAGGGGGTTCCATTTCTCGTGATTTCATGCCAGATCCAGCTTTGATGGCTTGATGATTATGGGAGACGGGGGAAGTGATCGGTCCTTGAGAAAGTAGATCGACAATATCCGCTTTGCGGCTCACCTAGCATTGATATACATGCAGCAGCAGCCAACGCCTAGGCAACGTCTTGAGAGCTATAAGGCAGGCCTGCAACGCCACGTCTTGGCAAGGAAAAAAGAGAACCAAAGAGGGAGTCAGAATCAGGGCCGTCATGTCCATTTAGTAGGTGAGATAGATGAGATGGACCGCACGAATGCTATTTGTTCAACATGAACAGCTCCACACCATTGACCAGGTGTGGTGATCTAGTAATCATCCAATGTCGACTCTGGGGACTTAGGACCCACTCCGCCGATAGTGTGCACATCATCATACTACGGAAAGTAACCCTGAGTACCCACCGATCACCCCAGCATGCGGCGAGGCACAATGACTGACATATTCGGTGCGTCGTTCCTGGGGCTGGTAGGGAATTTCACCGAAATTTTGATTGTTCCTTGAACCACATCCCTGGTGCAAGTTCCCGACACTCGCGCTACGCGTCTGTGTTAGAAGGCGTGGAATGTAAGGTGATAGACGACTCCTCGGGAAATTGCGTCACTGTGATGCGGCATGACAGGACATTAAATGACGCAGCAACGTGCAGGAGAGGGACTTGCATAGTAGGAAATAGAAAGAAGGATGCCTGTGAGTGGGGTCAGCTGCGGGAGGCGATCGACGAACTGCGGGATAGTTACAAGCGTGAAAAAGGAATAGAAGACGTTTATCGGATATTGTTCATCAAGGGAGAGTCATGTTCATATCGGTGAACAGAGAGAGCGCGCGACATTGGGCGTAGCTGCTGCGAGGTTGCAACGACCAAGGAGTGATTATTTTATTCTTCTACGCGGATCCACTTGCGAAGTGAGATGAAAGGAGTCAGGTTGAAACGTGGCGTAATCCATGATCCTATTTTCTTTGCAAGCATGCTGCGTGCGGTTTTCACGTCATTAAACACCATCAGGGTAGAGAATCGTCGTCCATCCACTCCGTTCATCGTTCAACGGAGAAGCAGGTCACTAGGCGGAAACGACTACAAGAAACAAACGACTCCGGGCCGCGTTCCATTCCGAACTATTACGAAAGGGCTTCCAGCCGTAAAAAAATTATTGCCATGGGGTAGCCACGAAGACGCATGGCAATTGCAGTGCCGCATCGGAACACGCAGTGGCGTTCATCTTCGAGCCCTGGGTAATATACTCGAGAATGGCGATAGTCGAGGAAGTACGAACTTGCCCAACCCACTTTTGTTCGGTCAGAACTGAGAAGTGGCCCACGTCGCAAAGCCTAATTAAGCGTCAATGGCTGAACCAAAATCCGGACGGCTCTGCAATGCATGTTAATGTATAGTAAGTAGTCGTCTTTACGGTTTTTTGAACCGCAGATAGGCTGGATGGACGGCAGAGTCGAAGCGGCCGAGTCGAAGTCTGCGGCTCCCGAGCATACCGAGATCACCCAGATCATGACTGTACGTCAATGAGCAACCCTATTAAATAATTAAGCCACCTCGAGGAATCAAGTCCCAACGTTCACCCATCCAAAATCTCATTAGTGTGACTTCAAAAAAAGAGCCACTGAGTATTCATTCATTTGTGTCAAAAACTGATTAGCCACCCTATCGGTTGTCATAAGCTAAAGACAGACGGCATGCCCAGTTCCTGCGCACTCTCTCTTCTCGATTATTGGCCGTGGCCAGCGCTGAATTACCGTCGAGGTGTGAAATACTTTATGCCGTCGCCGGTTTCAGATCGAGGTTGACTGTGGGTACTCATGTCGTTTGTGTCAGCCATTTATACGTTACTGACGGCCCTGGTCCGTGCGCGAGAATGTGGACTCTTTATGGTGCGCGGCGAACTTTTTGCTTTTCTCATCGAAAGTTACACCTGGCCGGTTGATATTTGGAACTCTCCGTGTTTACTTCACCGGAGATTCTTGAACCTCAGTGTTCAGGGAGAAGTATATCTTTCTTCCAAGACCACCCCGATGTCCTAAGATATCTGCGGCGGCCCGTTTGAAAGAGACATTCATTTTAATTCTTAGACTTATATACCTACACTGAATAACAGTACCAAGTTCGTTCTCTGCTTGGGGGCCATTTGGAAAATAGGCAAAAATTTAGATGCGTTCACTTATTCTTTCAGCATAGGCTTCTGATGGTCAGTGTTCACTGACAAAAACAGCAGCCATTCCCATCCCACTACCTATGCACATACTCGTCACGAATAGTCTCTCCTGCCTCTGCTTGGCAATGCTCAGACCGGTCGCAATCTGTCGAGCTCCAGCTGTGAGTGACCAAAAGGTAAGACAAAGTAAATCGCGTAAAAAAACGAAAACCACGTACTACATCCTAGAGGATGCCCAATCGCAATGGCACCACCGTTGACATTTACTTTACTGAACGGAATTCCAATCTTGTTAACACTGTAAACAGCTTGCGACGCAAATGCCTCGTTGATCTCGTAAAAGTCCACGTCATCTTTGGAAAGGCCGGTCTTTTCTAAAACCTTTGGAATGGCATAGGCGGGCCCCACGCCCATGATCCGAGGTGGGACGCCGACTGCTACAGCAGCAACGTACTTGCCCACGATAGGAAGGCCCAGTCGTTTAGCAACCGAACGGCGAGCCAAAACGACCGCTGCAGCGCCGTCGGAAACCTGTGATGCATTTCCTAAACAGTACTCAAATGAGCCTACCACGCAGCGACCTTTCAATGACGGCCTACCAGCGTGGGTTGAACCATCTTTCTTGAAGGAGGGCTTGAGCTTCAGAAGACTTTCTGCTGTTACGCCATCGCGGATACCATCGTCTGCGTCCACCACTACCTGGACAGCCTTTTCCGCCTTTGGGTCAATCACCGTGACTTTCAAGGGAACAATCTCGTCCTTGAACTTGCCAGCCTTCTGGGCTGCGGCGGCCTTCTGGAAAGACTCTGCGGCGAACTTATCCTGGGTCTCTCGAGAAATGCCAAAATCGGATGCGACATTTTCCGATGTGATGCCCATCGGAATGAGACAATCTTCTGATTCCTGGTTGGCGAGGACAGTCGGTGACCAGCCATCAGGAAGTGATCCACTGCCCCATCCGAACGTCATAGACTCTACGCCAGCCCCTGACAGTCGTCCGATATGAACACAACCGACGGAGACTGGGCACGCGATCAAGCTCACCTATTCCAATGTCAATCTGTCCCGCTGTTATAGCGTTGGCAATCTGATTCACGGCTGCAAGGCCAGACGAACATTGCCGGTTGACGGTGTTGACAGCACTCGTGTTGGGAATCCCAGAGTGAAGGGCTGCCATCCGGGCCCCGGAGGCACCACCACCAGGTGGAAGGACGTTCCCCACAGCAATTTCCTCGATGAGGGCAGGATCTACACGTGCTCTGATGTATGCTGCGCGTAACACGCCGGACAAGAGTTCCTCTGGCCGCGTGTCTTTGAAGCCGCCTTTTCTGCCCTAGAGAATCAACGTGAACACGGTGGGTTGGATGCAGTGCTGAATAGGTCACCTTGGTTTGTGCAGTTCTAACCGCAGCGAGAATTACGACATCGTTGTCGTGCTTTGCAAGCACTCTTGACTTTGCGCTTGACATGTTTATTTGAGATATCTTTCCAGGAAGTAGAGAAGCGAAAAGATGTTTGAGGTGAAGGCTGGTGGCAGACGGTGCAAGTTATACTAACCGGGTATCATGTGTTTTTCTGCGGCCACTGCCGGCGGGCAAACACCTGATATTGATCATCTCTAATATCATATGTTTTTTATGCTATGCGACGGCCAACGATACACTTACCATGCCTCAATTTTTAGTCGATTATCGTTTGCTGTGATGCTCCGAGGCCAGCACACGGACATGGGGTGTAATGCTGTATATGCAAACACAGCGTCAGTGGCACGCCTTGCTCTTCTTACTAACATGCTGCGTCGTGGAGCTGCTCCAGGTTTCTATCATTGTCTGAATCAAACACATCGGGCCCTCTACCGCGTCAGGATCACCGAATATAAATCTCGGTGAGTGGTCATATACTCAATTATAAAACATCCTCGCGAGCTCGTTGCGTTTAAATTCGGACCGGTACGCACCCGCTACTTAATGTGATGTGACAGCCACTCGTCCGAAGCGCTACCTTCTAGAATCTGGCCTACCTGTCGCCGTGTTGATGCGTTCATATTTGCACAATTAGTTGGGCGAGGTCGTCCGCGGACAGCCACAAATTTCCTTGTTGGTAAGGGTGCTCTATGCCAGAAATCGCGCGGAGGTCGTACGCGATGTCAATGTATCGCTTTGAAATTCACATCAACCCACGATGCTATTATGGCCACTTAGAAGTGAGGTGGGAAGTCAGTGTTGGCGGAAAAAAAGTTGAAGCGGAGGGTGATCTCGTTCACCGTTGACGGAGTTAACAGTTAGGCGAGGCATAAAATGTGTGTAGTCATTTATTACACCTATCTTTCAGGGGTATCAGACTAGCCATGCCTTTTGGGCTACGTAGTCTTCCGTGCATGGTTCGATGCCGAGGCAGAAGCGTCCATTAACGGGGAACATGCGTAATGGCGGTGACTAAACTGTTCACTGGTGGGGTGAGGTTGAAACGTTCATTGTGCCAAAAAGCACTGAATGAATGCTTCTCAGCTCCTGACATGCACCTCCTCGGCAGCCGTTTACACGCGAGGAAGAAAAGGAAATTATCATTATATTGTGCTATCACTTGAAAGTGAAAAAACATTTGTTGGTCTTCCGAAATAGATCAGTTTGCTAAAAAGTACCGCAGGTTTGCCTCGAAATTTCCGATTCATGACTGTCCATGGAATGGATCCATATATTCTCAAAGCTGTCGAAGGTCGTGCATGTATTAATGGCATGACGTTCCACTGTAAGCGACCAGCCCGCCGCACGCTTAGACTGAATGACTAGCATGAGTCAATACTGCGGACGGTATATACTAGTTATGGGACCTAGGTAAGCCAGTGTGCTTACACCCACAGGCTATGGGCAAAGAAGAACTTCTTGGCCATTCACTTATTCCGTCTCCTTGCAGTTTACAATCGAAGTTGACTGGTGGCCATACCTCGTCCGAAATGACTCGGAGTATGTCACGCCGGCTTCATTTCTTTGAAGAAAGCAATACTTGATTTAGCGAAAATTTCAACTAAGAATGAAGTGTATTTCTGGCTCTGAGGGATATGATTTGCAAACAGAGAAGGTGCTGATACTTCCAAGAACGAGTACCATGACTACTTCAATGCCAACATATGTCCTAAATTTCAAGATAGGTGCGAAAGATTGGTTGATGTTTGACACGCAATGGTCCTTAACGGTGTACACTCGCATCGCAGTTTGACAAATGGATACGTTCAACCTAATGTTTGCTTGATAAATGAAGTTTCTCGTTCCTTGGTTTTCACGTCAGGTGCTCCATTACAAAGATGTGAGTCGTTCATCCCGCTGACTGATATACATCATGTAACACTTACCGTTCTATCGTGTTCGTTCCGCTGTTATCCGGCATCATCATCATCATTAGAAACTGGATTGCTAGCACATAATGCACATATATAACCAACTATTGACGTGAAGTGTACTTGGAAATGGCACGCTCATCTCAAAATGTCATTGAAACAGGTAAGCAAAAAATACCCCCTTTACTTCCCCTTTTCTTCCCTCCGCAAACGTATTGCTTCCATTACATTCTATACTCTTGGTCTTCCAGAGAGATGGTCATTATAGGTTGGGTGTCGATCATGATGCAGATCACGCGCTTCGCCCCTGTCTTATCTTGCCGCAAGTGTTCTTCTACCGCACATATACCCACGATGGTCGGCCATGCGGAGATTCACTTGGAACGTTGGTACGGAATCTATCGCGCCCAGATCATCTTCAATGGAGATAAGAAGGTTACATGAGTCGCATTCCTTTCAGGAGGACAAATAAAAAAGCAAGGACAATCACAAATAGTCAATGGGAAAGAACAAATGCACGGCACCCTGGACTGTGAAGATATCGTATACGAAGTGCTAACAGAGCTGGCACGGTTTTATGCTGATTAGTAACGCCGAAAGCGTGGTCGCCGTTTGGCTTGATGCAGCCAAACTGGGCTTGACAGCGCTCTTTTGGACATCTCTGCGAACAAACAGATAAGTTATTGCAAGCACGGATCAGCACATCTGGTCAAGATGGCAGGATTGCCGTCCCTTTCAAGCCCAAGCCAAGACGGACCAGATGTCCAAACCTACCGATTCGCGGATGAACACCGCGCTATAATGCTAACGATCATGAGAGGCGGTAATTGTTTGACGTCGAAAACAGACCGGATGTTGCATAGAAACTTCGAACATGGTCGAGATCTGCGTTGTCTTGCCAACCTTTTCGTCAAGGCACCTGACCTACATGGTTATTGGAAACGACCCAGATGACAACTTTGAACAGATTGCATGCCATTTCTCTGAGCCATCCCGTGATCACATCCTTGGTCGCACCAAAGGCACGCTGTCATGCGGCGTTGCCGTCACGTTAAGCCGATCTCCCCTCGCACGGAGCATTTCTGCCCGCTTTGCAGTCAGGTCCTGGGAATACGTCTAGTGTGTCGTCGAGGCGTGACGGAATACGATGACGAAAGATTCGACGCCGAATGTTCGCCAGCGGGGTCAGAGAGGATTCCTTCGCAATACGGAATCAAGCGAGAAACAGATCTAGTGACCCCGAGCCTTGTGTCATTCCTCCGGGGCGTTGGCCTTTTTCGTTGTTTAGTCAGGTCTTGTGCACCCCCGTCTATCAGAGGGACATTGTAAAGAGCGGGATGTGCCACCAGATCTAGGCCAGCTCGTAATAGTCTGTTACCTATGCTTACCTAAGTATTCAGTTATTTCCTCGATAATGACTCGGACAAGTCAGTTAGAATCACTTACCTAGTCCAAAGGCCTCATTGTACGGGTTAATGTATTATGATTGCACGAGGTACGCAATCGTGAAGTTTTGGTCCTTTTGGGACGAACCATTGATGCAATTTGAACAAGAAATTTCAGGTTTGTCTGCCCATTTCCAACACGGGCGCGAAGCAAAACAAAAAAAGTCATAGATAGAAGGATACTGTCCCTGCCGCACGCTCGAGGTGGTTGGAACTCAATTCCTATCAAGAACAGCAACATTTTCAGGACACATTGATCCTTATCGTTGCGATGGCTGAACGGGTTTCGGCCTTTGAATGCAGACGCCATGTTACCGCACTACTAGTGGAACAATTGGATCGTAACGTTCAAAATACTTCGTGAGATGCATTATTTTGGTATAGGACGTTCCTCCAATCATTAAC